>CAOJBK011022151.1:0-23457 GCA_948294925.1 Codiaeum variegatum | reverse complement strand
TTAAGACCCCTAAAGAAAGGTATCAAGGCTGGTTGTAAGAGAGTTATAGGTGTTGATGGGTGTTTTCTGAAAGGGAATTATTGGGTTTAGTTATTAACTGTTGTAGGAATTTATGCTAATGACATATATATCCTATGGCATGGGCCATAATGAAAAAAGAAAATAAGAAAACATAGGCCTATTTGCTATGCTTTATGGCCAAGGACTTTGACATCAAGAAAGAGCCATAAACTTGAAATTTAATGAGTGATAGACAAAAAGTAAGTTAACTCAACCTTGTAAATATCTATTTGTCAATTAATTATAGTTTAACCTTATTCTAATGTGTAATTTCATTCTGTCTTTATACTTGCAGGGTCTAATTGGTGTAATAGAAGAAGAATTTCCCTTAGCAAAGGCTTAATGGTGTGTTCAACACATTTACACAAAATTTAGGAAGAATTTTAGAGGGAAGGAGAACAAAGATATGCTTTCGGATTGTGTAAAAGCAACTTGTGTTCAGAGATTCACAAAGAAGTTGAGTGAAATAAAAAAAGATAAGTCTAGATGCCTATAAATGGTTGTCCAACCTTAAAGCTAGGCACTAGACTAAGTCACATTTCAAAGACAATTCTAAATGTGACTTGTTGAATAATGTTTATGAATGCTTCAATGCTTTCATTTTGGAAGCAAGGGACAAAGGTATCATAAGTTGTCTAGAGATGGTTAGGTTAAAGGTGATGAAAATTTTATGGGTGAAAAGAGATAAAATAAAGAAGGTGACTAGCATCCTTTGCCCTAAAATCCAAAACAAACTCAACAAAATCAAGGAAAGGGCAAATTTATACACTGCACTTTGGGATGGTAATAACAAGTCTTAGGTATTTTAACCTGGAGGGAGATTTGAGGTAGACATTTAAGATAGGCATTGTAGTTGTAGGAAATGGGACCTCACCTCAATTCCTTGTGAGCATGTTTTTAGTTCCTTGAATGTAAATAGAGAGAAGATAAAAGTTTTTATGGATCCATGTTACAAGGTGCACACTTATCTAAGGATATATAGCCACAGATTGAACCCATATAATGGACAAGAACTAGGGCCAATTGCACCTGAAGAACCTTTACTTCCACATCCAAAACTTGAACCTAAGAAAGGTAAAAAGGCTAAGATGTGAAGGTTGAAGCAAGAAGAGTTGGAGCACCTAGAAAACACATACAGAGTTAGTAGGAAAGGTGTCGTAATGACATGGAGAGTATATGGGATTAAAGGTCATAACTCAAGACACCATAGTAAAGAAGCAAATGCTTCACGGGTATGGTTTTCTAAGTTATTATTACTAATGTTTATTATGTATGTTATTACTTATGTTTGTTATGTTTTTTATTTATGATTATGTGTTTTAGGGTCCAAGACAGAAACAATAAAGGAAAAGGAGTAAAATAACAAAGTCATCAACACCAACTATTAATCGAAGCCCTTTCATAGTTTAGTGGATGCCAAATGTAAGCATTTTCACTCATGTTTTTTAAAGTTATATTTTATGCTATGTTACTTACCATTATTTGTTTTACAAGGGAGTTCTAAGATGTTCAATGATATAATTTTTCAGCCAACACAACTTAAAGAAGAATATGATAAATTTTTGTTGGTTGTGCTATATTTTTTTACTATATTGTGTTTAGTTTGTTAATTAATTTTTATTATAGGTAGGATGTCCTTGATATACAGCCAAGTGCTCCTATCTTGGCATAGGGAATGGAGCATAATGTTGAAGCACTATTTACTCAGGCTGCAAGTGAAGTGGAGTTTCCTGAAATACAATTTCAAGTTGAAAATCCACCAGGTCAAAATGATATACTTGACACTCAAGTGGGAATTGAAGTTCCTGAACACAATTTCAAGATACAACAATTGAGGTTGAAATTCCACCAAGTCAGAATGAGATCCCTCAGATAGATTCTAAAGATAGCAAATATGTTAGATTTTCAATAAGATATGAACGTGATGAAGATATAGAAAGGATAATTGTTGAGACACTATGATAGATTCTAAAGATATTGAAGATGGTGTTATGTTTCTACAGGTAAATGTTTACTTTTGAGTTTGGAATGGTTTAGATGGATATATAGATATTTATTATTTTTGTTTAGATTTGATTACATGATACATCAAAGAAAAGAAAGCCTAATCACAAGGAACATGTTCATGGTGTGAACTTAGGTAGAAGACCAATAACAAGAAACAGGGTGATTCAAAAGAAACCTAACATTGGTAGCACCAATGAAAGAACTGGTCTAAGGATGCATTTTGGAAGGAATCCCACATCTAATAAGGGTTGATCTTATCTTTGAATTGAATGTTTGATTATGTCTTACATGCTTAGTATGTTGGACAAATGCCATGTCAAGGAAGTTATTTGTATGTTGTGTTTGGAAAACAATTGTATTTTTCCAAACAGAATATGTATTTTGGAATGGCAATTGGATATCAAACAGTTTAGTTCTTGTTGTTTGTTTTTAAACAGGTTTAGGCCATTTCATGTGTTCTATATTGCATTTTCCAAATCAAGTGTATTACAAATAGTGTGTTAAATAGGTTCCTATTTTGTAAATTCATTTAGCCATTTGATGTAACCATTATGCCAATTAGGCACTAAAAACAAAGTAACCAATGAACCAATTAGGAACAAATAATATGCATTAAAATTAGGCCTTATGTCAAAAAAAATTTAACTTTTAGCCCTTTTTTCAAATTTATCCCAAATTTATAGAATTTATCAAGAAATACCTGATCTCCTATTCTGACCAACTAAAAAGTATTCCAGTGTACTTTGTTCATTTCTCTGGTAGAGCATGATGACGTGGCATCAATTGTCAAACACTCACGTTACACATCAACTGAAGTCGCAACATCGGTACCTCTAATTACTTAGGTGGATTTACTATTTTGAATTCTTTTTTTCTTATATAGTTAAAAAAAATTAAAAGAAAAACTTTACCTAAATAAAATGAAAAATACCTAAACTCAAAATCATTGTTTTACTACTACTCGATTCATTGAATCTCCAAAGCCTTCGATTACAATTCATAGTGTTAACTAAGATTTAATTTCAAAAACAAAACTCCTTCATCTACCATTGCTTTGTATGTTAAATCCCTAAATTCCCCAGTTGTGATTTTGTTGGAGTGAACAATTTCGATTGCGTCTGTTGCAATGCTCTTCGCTAAGGTATGTTTTAATTTTTTTTTGCATCGGCATCATAGCATTTTTTGAATCCATTAAAATGAAAGTAAATTGAATCAGTAAGTGAAACAATATCTCACTTTTTGACCTATAAAACTACACAACATATTAAACAATGTCTCACTTTTTGACTTAAAAAACAATATACCAATGGGTGTAGCCTAATGACAACATAATAAACAAAATGACTTTATCAGATACCCATGCCTAAAATACCCAACAATAAATAAAAGCACAAACCTTGTAAATGTTCACATAAAAAATTACTGGGTTCACATAAAACTAAAAAAATTTTAGACTTTTACACTATTTCAAACCATAAAATTACTAGATGTTGATTCAAAAAAAGTGAGAAATTTCACTTATTGATTCAATTTACTTTCACTTCAATTGATTCAAAAAATGCTATGATAATGATTCAAAAAAGTAAGACATTTCATTTACTGATTGAGTTTACTTTCACTTCAATAGATTCAAAAAAATGCTATGATTCTTATTTTTAAAAAAAAATGAAAGCATACCTTAGTGAAGAACACTGCAGCATATGTAATCAAAATTCTTCACTCCAGTAGAATCACAACTGAGGAATTTAAGGTTTAAACATACAAATCGATGGTAAACAAAGGAATTTTATTTTTGAAATTAAATATCAGTTAAGGCTATGAATTGTCAACGAAGGCTTTAGAGGTTCGATGAATCGAGTAGCAGTAAAATGATGATTTTGAGTTTAGAGATTTTTCATTTTATTTAGGTAAAGTTTTTCTTTTTAATTTTTAACTATATAAAAAAGAAATCAAAATAATAAATCCACCTAGGTAATTAGAGGTGCTAATGTGGTGACTTTAGTTGATGTGACTATTTGGCAATTAATGCCACATCATCGTGCTCTACCTAAAAAATGAGTAGAGTACACCAGAATACTATTTTATTTGGCTGAAATAGGAAATTAGGTATTTCTTGGTGAATTCTGTAAGTTTGGGATAATTTTGAAAAGGGTTAAAAGTTAAGGATTTCTTTTGACATTAGGCCTTAAAATTAACATGAAATGGAATTACATATAAATTGGAAATACATAGAATAGACCACAAGATACAGTTTGAATCCAACAATGAATCAACACTAATCTCTCAAAAAATATATTCAAAACTAACTAATCAATTTTCCTAGAACAACTACAACAATGAATAACAACACTACACTAGTAGTACACAACCAACAATACACCCCACTACCTACAAAATTCAACCCTTGAATGCCTTCATTTCCCTTAGCACTTTCACCTCCTTTGAACCAAAATCTTTAACCATTGAACAATTTACTTCACCACTCATGTAGCTGGCATTATTGCCACTATACCCAGTGCCCAGTCTAATATTACCTCTACCCATATAGCCATCTTTAGCATCCATGTCTTTAAGGTATCATAATACGAACACATGGCTGTCATATACCTTTAAATTAGTAAAACCCAAAAATCAATTTAAAAATGTTAACAAATTTAAAAAAAAAAAACTTATCTTTTTATAGTTGATGCATCTCAAATATCTTATCCTTAGATAGGAGGTTCTCATCAATGCAAGCAACCCACATTTGCAACGATGACTAATTATTTGTTCCATTACATGCATTTTCTGAAAATAGGATTTGAGGATTCTTAAAGAAGAAGAAGGAAAATGATGAAGACAAAGAGCGAGGAAGATGAAAATGAAAGGAAAAAAAAATATTATTAAAGCAGAGGAAGGAAATCGATGTAGAAGAAGGAGAAGATTGATGAAAAAGGAGAAGGAGAGTGTGTGATTCTAAGGTTTTAAGGGAAAACGAGTACTTGACTGCCAGATTCATCCTTTTTTTTCTTTTTAATTTGACATGTGTCAACTTTTTACTGGTCCACAAATTGCCATGTCAACAATATTTCAAAATTTTTTAGATGCCACATGTCATGACAATGTGGAATTTTGAAATTACATGTATCCTATGTGTTGCTCATGTGTCCTAGTGAATTAGCAAAAATGCTGACGTGTTTGCCCACATATACTAATCCATAGGCTTGGGGTGGCAGGTGACGTCCTTTGAAAATTTTTCAAAAGTTCAGTGATTCTCCTAGAAAAGTTTGCCAGTTAGTGATCTCCATGAACAATGACCTAAGGTTTAGTGATTTTCTAATGTTTTTACTCGAGAGTTTACATAGTGAGTTAGTAATTGTTATAATTTTTAATTGTGGGATAGTTAGTTACTGTAGAGCACTACTTAATGGAAAACTGACAATGATACTCAACACACAACAAGTCATGTATCTTTTCTATCCCATTAGGATACTTATCTTTTTCATAATTTTCAATACATTTTGTTAATCAAATCTCCAACAATCTAATAGTATTTCTACTTTGTTATTGTTCAAATTCATAATTATTTTCCATAGCATGTTTTTCATTATCTATAGTTACTACTAATTGGTGTTCTATACCTACTATTAAAAAGCAGTTCGAGAATCCACAATCGGTGATTCCTTAAAGTTAGAAAGTGAAATACAAGTTTGCACACCTTCTCTGCACATGGCACGCTACACAATTACTAAATCAAAAAATACACCAAATAATTTTTGGCATTCCTGTTAGGACACACTCTCATTGCATCAAGGAGTTTTAATGAAGGATACATGATTATTGGTTCTTATAAACTACAATATAACATTACAACAATAGTGCTTTGATTTATTCCACAGCATAAGCATGGGTTGACCTCTCTATAACTAGTTTACTAATACAATAACATATTTGAATAAAAAATTCCAACAGGTCTTGTTAATGGAAACCAAAGTAATGTTCCTCAACTAGAAAAGTTATTGAAGAACTTAGTAAATGTTCCCCCACAAAATATACTATGCAAAAGCGACCATAAGTATATATACAATTGTATTATATTAAGAGCAACCAATGTCATATCCTCATGGAACCACTAGATATTATTTATTTGTTTCAAAAGGAAGCATTTAAAGTAAAGGAAATAGATATAAAAATTGGAATTAAGATATAGCAATAAAATATAAAAGATGAAAATTGAAATGATACGAGTAATGTAATGTATGAAAATGTCCAGAGATTTGCAATCCTCAAGTTAATGATTTATGATATTGAAATTGGTCAATCAATTATGCCTCAAGATTTATTTCTTAATAAATTCATTCATTAGATCTTATCCTACTAGAAATCACATTCATAGAGATAATCTAATAAAATCCTAAATTAAAAACTAAATTTAATCTCAAAACTTATGTTTCTAATTCATTTTGAGATTCTAATTGAATGGGTTATAGGTTCGAATTTCAACTCTCATTCCTTCACTCAACCTTTAAACAAAAAAAATGGTGATCAAGCAATCATTATTAAGAATTAAATAAATTGAATGAAGCAAACTATAGACATAATCAAAAGACCCAAAATCAAATCTCATATCAAAACTTGATTCATACAAAACTCTAGGCTGGAAAGAATTTAACTCATGATTGGAAAATTAATCATCAAAATATTATTATAAACCATTAAATTCATGTTTGATATCCTCAACACAAAAATCCAATTGAAAATAAACAACATAGATAAGAAATTAAACCTTGAAAGTTTCAGTTGAGATTTCTTCAATCTCTTGAAGTTTCAGCAAAAATAATCTTTAAAAGCTAAATCTAAAATGAAAATCTAAATCTAGATTAAATCTAATAAAAGAAATGATGTTTTTGTTCAAAGATCCTCAAAAAGGAAAAGATCTAGGTATAAATCCTTGTTTCAGACTAAGACTCCAAAAACAGAGTAAAAACACGCTTTTTAGATGATAGATACAACTGGTTTACATGGGTTGAACATCATCTACGTGACCCATGTAAATCAGCTCTCAGGCCATGTAGATTCTTACTTCAGCACTAGTATGATATATGATCCGGACACCATCTACGCTGCATATACCCACTTTTACACGACTCGTGTAGATGACCTTGGACGTGAACTTCTCTAAAAATTTCTCTGCTTTTTTCGTTTGTCCGAGAATCTCGTACTTTGCTTTTAAAACTTAATATTTGTTAGGATTCCTATATTTAACTGAAAAACACTAAATAAAATGAATTAAATGCAATTTTAGTCAATAAACATATCTAAATATGAAGGGAAAATATGAATTATGCACAAAACAGTAAAGATACTCAGAAAATAATAGAGGAAATAATTAAAACTATTAAAACATTTGCTAACATGTTCATTCCACCATAAACCATAAATTCCTAGACACGTTACTATATGCAAGCCTATTTGACAATTCTTCAAAAAACTAGGGGTAGTCATTTGTTCACCAAAAAGGAGGTGATTTCCACCCCCTTATGGATACCATTTGTGATTCTCACTAACAGAGGAACCACATATTGTGTAATTTGGTCATCACAATAAGAATTTCCTCAATAGGTTTATACTAATACCAACCCTATCTATCGTTCAATTGTAGGTGACATTGATGTATGTTCTTATGAAAAAAGGGATATGAACTTGACATCAATAGTCAACGAGACTTCACAACCTATTGATCTATCACAAGTATCTAAGGAGGAGAGTCTAAAGATTGTTCATCCACTACCAATGGCTATTGTTAATAGTTAGTTGATACTATGTCTATGGATCATAAGTCTGTAATTTCTACTTAGAAGCAGAAATATAACTTCCACCAAAAGTCTCTAGATAGAAAGCCACAAAATAATGGATTCCTAAATCAAAGCCATCTTACCACGAAGAAAATATATTAGAAAATTTACCAAGGGATCATACATACAAGTTCTACTAAGATACCACATACTATTATGCCATATAAATTGGGACTAACTCACTAGTGGCAGCTAGTATAATGCAAAAACTCCTTAGAACAAGCACCAAGACCCAGAAGTACAAAGTACAAAGATAGAGATTAAAGGCCAAATGACAAGCTAATCCACATACTTTTCCTCCTAATGGAGTTAGAAATAGCAAGTTCAACAGGTGAGCTATTATGGTATCAAAGGAGTCCAATAAATATCTAAAGGCGAAGAACCTGGTAATGGTTTTAATGTATTATACTCTAAATTTCCTAGTATTTTTAATATGTCTATGGATTTTATTGTTGCCATAAAATGGGATGATGTGTAAACAGTCATTGGGAAGCATGCCTCCTTCTTGTCGATGTACTAATAAATCAATAGTATAGCCTTTTAGCTTTTAATCTAAACCTGCAAAGAAAGACACTATTCTAATCCAGTGCCTTAACACTTAGGAGGCAATTAACCATGAGAATAAATATTTCTATATTGTAGTTATTCTATAGGTAGATAATCCTCACTAATTTAAGTTGGAGAAGAAACTATTAAATTTTATGACACTCATCAATAGGAAACTAATCACTAAGGATCTAATAGATAATGAATCTACAGAAAGTTTCATGCCACCTAAGATGCCATAAGTCCTATAGAAATATACAAAGGACTTGATTTCTACAAAGGTAATGTTATCAACCTTCATTGGATGGTTCACTATGGACAATTTTAAAGGGGAAACAATTCCATGAAACTTATGAAGCCGAAGAAATCCCTAAAGAGAAACTTGAAGAAAATGATATGGTATCTCTTAAATTCAAATTTGTTCAATTATTGGTACATAATCTTACACAATAAGAAGAACAGAAAGGCATATCAATCAAAAGTGCTAGTATATTTACTTTCTCACTATGTGAAAAATGATATAACAAGAAAAAAACTAAATGTAAAATCTACAGAGCTCATAAATAATTTTTATAGACCTGGAGACAAATCAAAAGGCAATCCCATTCTTAAGCTTTTGTTCTATAGTAAGTTAACTCATTGGATGAAGTAGGCTTACTATTCAATTCTTGTATTTTGGTTTTATTTTGTTTTGTGCTTTAAGTTTTTAATAATTATAGTTTTATATATCTTCTTATAAAAAATTTAGAGGTGTAAGAGAAGAGCTAATTTAATGGTGGAAAAATACTCTTTATACGAAATTGGTGCACTAAGGTGCTTATGAATTTTTTTTATCTATTATTTTATATTTTTTTCTAAGGCTATGAAATTTTTAATCACATTGCGGAGCTAAATACTAGAGACACCTTATGTTATCTTTTATCCTTACAATTTGATTTTCAATAAAAATATATATGGGGATATTTGTTTGCACCATAATTTTGTAGCAGTTAAAATCCATTAGAAACTCATTGATTGGTCAAGTCTAAGGAGCACCAGATGTCAATATGTGTCTACATAGCAGAGAGTGAATTCCACAATACCATTAAAAATTTTAAAGAAATTTGATAATAGCTATTGTTAGTTGGGTTACCATATGGAAATAGGTCTACATTTACCAAATGAAGGAACGTTGGATGATTCAACAACTATGTAAAATTAGGAGTGTTCAATAACAGTTAGAGAATTTTCCATAGTGGGTTAGTAGTTGTTGTAAATTTTAACTATGGAATAGTTATTAAGGAAGCACTATTTAATAAAAAAAACTAATAACAATGGCAAACCACACTCAAATTAACACACAACAAGCCTTATGCCTTCTCTCCTCATTAAGGTACTTCTCTTTTTCACACTTCTCTACTAACATTAGTAATCAAATCTCTAGCAATCTAATAAAATTTCTATTATTTTGTTATTGTTCAAGTCCATAGAAATTTTCCATAGTCCATCTTTCATAATCAATAGTTAGGGCTTATTGACATTTCAGACATAATATGAATCCATAATCATTGATTCCATAAAGTCAGAAGGTGTAATACAAATTCATACACTTTCATCCTTTCATGGCATGTTGCCTAATTACTGAATCCAAAAATCCACCAAAATGATATCAGATTAATTCTTATAAATTTTCATGAAATTCATTTCAAATTTTATAAAGATGTTTAAAATATTAAAAAATATATATGCTTTTAAATTTACAAATTTAATTGTATAAAATTAAACAGTATACTAAATTTCATTTAAAAAGAAAAGGAAATTCAAGTTATAGATATCTTCCAAGGCCAAAGTAGTCGTGTTATTCGCATTTTTGAATTTTATAATGCAAAGGCTTTGTAATTTTGATAAGTTTTCAGAATAAAAATATTATAAAGCCCCTTCCCCACAGTCTTAATTTTAAACTTGATGATGCGTTTACTTGGATTTCATTTTCATATGAGAAATTACCAAGCTTCTTTTTATTTTTGGATTGATTAGTTAAGGAGAGTCAAGATGTGAAGCTGCCCTTAATAATTCTTCTTTGATGATGGGACCTCATTTAGTATGATGCATTGTTTAGGGTTAATAATGAATGAGTCAGTGGGTCAATTCAATGAGTCGGTAGTAGGTTCTATGGGAAGGATGGGTTGCTAGAGTGCTTGAGAATTCGGAGGTTTCATAATCCAATAGGCTATTCTTTAAACTTGGATCTAATTCAAATATGGATAATAATTATCAATACTGCTAATATGGGACTCCTTGCTTAGGTACCTTATTATACACCAGTTGCACCTATTTCTATACGTTATTGAACAATTAGTTTAGCTGCCACACAAACTGATTCTCTTACAAAGGCACATGCTATAGTGGAGCTTAATAAATCTTTAGGATTTATTTTCAAGTCTAATGATGAGTAAGTTATCAAAATCTACAGTGATAATATTACTAAAGATGTCGACTGTTGACGTTAATTTCTACACAATTTTAGTTGTGTTTCCTTTCTCTTTGGACATTTGGTCTTGGACTACTCTTTATTTTGGCTATTATGCCTATTTTTTTCTTATTTTGGTTTTGTTAGTTTTTAATTTGCTTGTTCCCATTTTATTCAGAGTCGAGATTTTTTAAGCCATGTTAGTTTTTAGGTAGAGATTTTTTTTATCAATTTATGACTTTCACAAATTAGTTTTCTCCCTCAAATATTAATAAAGGGGTACAAATTATAGAAAAAGAAAATATTTCAAACAAATTTCATTTTTTTAGGCGAATAACCTTTTTCTAATTAATATGTGTAATGGGGTAACTAATAATTTTTTTAATTAAAAGTCTGAATACTCGAAATCAAATAGTGTACCTGAAAATTCTAACCATGTTGGTACCACCTTAACACTTGAAATAACACTTTAAGCACCCAAAAATTATTATTAAAAGAAAATAAAAACCAATAAAGAATTTAGATACAAGCTAATAGAAAATAGTCTGGCCACTGGCTGTAAATGCAGGCAATAAAACTAACAAAATAAACGATAGAAAGTGAAATCTCTCTCTACTATAAAAATTCTCATAAACAAATGAGCTACAAAAGTCTAGACATGAAGCCCACCATAACAATGTGGAAGCTATGACCCTATGTTTGGAAGGTTGTCTACTATGATATTACCCTCCAAAAAAATACGAGTAACATGAATTATCATGGATTGCATATGATGGAGACATTGAGACCATTCATGCAATACTAGCCATGGAACATTATGAGTTTTGAACTTAATATCCTAGACTACATAACTCGGGTCACATTCTAACTACTACCTCTTCCAACAATTCTCCTAATCCTTACAATTTGCAAAAGGAGTCACTTATAATTCAATAATATAGGCATAAGAAATACCTTCATTGAATGTGAATGTGCCATGTGGAAATCCACGTGTATTGTGAAATATGTCACCCAAAGTCAAACCATTTATGTTACCTTTCATGAATTCTATAGGGGGGTGTTACTAGATAATGCTAATAGTCTTTGGTACAGGAGGATGACAACCTTTAATTATGCAAGACTCTTCACTCAGAAATATTATTAAACATATAGTCCTTCAAAAAGAAATCACATTCCTTAATTAATTTTCAAATTAGCCTCAAACCCTAAAAAATGCTAGGAGTCCCATCATGAAAATAGCTTTATTCCTTATATGCAAAAGTATTCATACAATACTAACAATGGATACAGACCATAATGCCATTACTTAAGTGCTAAGCCCTAAAGTCAAAGAATTTATAAGCAAAGCTTCAAATATACCGAAAACTTTTTCAATGACCTTTTAAATCTCTTTACTAAAAGTACAATCCATTAGAAAATAAGCATTTACTTTTGCATCCTTTGAGCAAAGTACACATTAAGAGGCCAAATGAAATCCCCTTCTAATGTAAAGATCTTTTGTATAGCCCTCCACACCATAATCTATCTTGAAGGAGGTGAAAAATTCTTCCAAATAAATGAACTCCAAAACTTAGTTTGATGCTTCCCATTTAAAAATCTATACATCTTGCTAACTGAAAATTTGCCATCAATAACTGACCTCCAAAAAACCAAGTCTTTATTATCCAACAAGATAGGAATCCGTTATATATTACTCATCACATTTGCATAAAAAAATTAAGAAACCTTCATTGCCAATTTTTCATAAAGTTTGAAACTTTATCAATCAATTTCCCTTGCTCTCTTTCTAGAATAGCCAATCTGTTAACGATTGCAGGACTGAACTCATCATTCCAAAATTTTAAATAAGTCCTATTTCATATAAACCATTACAGATGTGCTAAAAATTTGTAAAAATCTAGATATAATAATTGATATGAACCCTCTTTGGCATACCTATAGTGTTAAGGAACTGATGCCAAAGAAGAGTTGAGGCAAAATTCGATTTTCCAACCAAACTCCAAACCATCTTGCCAAGCATGGCAAAATTAAGATGTTTTAGATTTTTAATACCAAGCTAATCTCCCCTTTTAACTGAACAACAACAACAACTATGTTAGGCCATAGTCATAAGTTTTCGAGCCTCTACTTAACAAGTCCGTAGAAAATTCCTCTTCGCCCTATAAAAAACCTTTAAAAGACTATTAGGCCACTTATAAATCAACAAAAAAAAATATAATAAAAAGCTAGTTACAAAAAACTTTATAAATATTAAATGAGTTACTAGAGTTAAAGAACATTCTTTTCACTTAACAAATTTCATCATAATTCTATTTGTAACTTTTTAAAGCCATTTCTTATGTAGTGCACCTAAAAATAATGGCAACCTAGGTAATTGAATGGAATAGTGACCCGTTTCATCCTAGTTAAATCCTACAAAACATTCATTCTAATACTCGAGATAGCTTTACTGAGATAAATTTCTCACTTATCTCGGCTCATAATTTGCCCATATAGTCTCTCATATCCATCAAGAATCTCATTTAATAATTGAATATTCCTAGTAGTATCCTTACAGAAAAGTAAAAGATCGTTAGCATTAAAAGATGCGTTCCAAAATTCATGCCTCATGAATAGCCCATTAATAAGCTTCCCAATATCATATAAGAAAGTAATTCATATGCTAAAAAAGCCTTTATTATACAAAACATTAATGGTGAGAGGGTCTCTATGCCTCACCCCTCTAGAATAGAAGAAATAACCTCTAAGAGCTCCATTAATCATCACTAAAAACCTAGATGAGGCAAAAATTGCTTGAATCCATTATTTGAAGCTTGTTAAAAAACCAAAAGCATCTAGAACATCATCAATAAATTTCTTACCTATAGTGTCACAAGCCTTTCAAATATCAATCTTAATAGCCAATCATACCCCACAACATCCTTATCTAATAAATTAATCCCTTCAAGCCCAATAGCAATGCACTCAGATATGTTTCTCCCTTTATTAAAACCAAATTGTTTCTTGATGACATGTGGGCAACAATATTAGACTACCGATCAACAATAATTTTAGTAATAATCTTAAAGCAAAACGTACTAACTGATCAACGAAATTTGCATCTGCTACTTTAGCAATTAAAGTCATAAAGACGAGTTAAAACTAAGTATAAATTCTCCTATCATAAAGAAGTAGGCAATGACATCATAAATATTCTTATGGACCACATCCTAAAATGTCTTAAGAAAATAATCTTATGAACCCTTCAGGCCTGGGACACTATAAGCATCAATGCAATAAACAATAGCTCAAATCTGATCAATATTAGGCATTAATCAACTCTAAATTTTCCTCATTAGAAACCATATGTAGAATAATTTAACAGATTAAAACACAATCAAAATGAACCTCATACCCAGCTTGAAAAAATATTTTCATATAAGTCAAATATGTGGCTTTTAATTACAATCAAGTCCATTCAAATTTGGCCCCCTATATTAAGTGAAATAATACCCTCCAAAGATTTCCTCCTAACATGTAAACTATGAAAGAAAGATGTGTTCCTATCCCTTATTTGAAGCCATTTCACTCTACTCTACTCTTGATAAAAAAATTTCTTACTATTGAAGACGATAATTAAGCATATGATGTGCCTCAAGTTTTAATATGTACAACTCTTTCATAAGACCCACTATTGAAATTTCATTTTTCACTTCTAACAACTTAGCTTGTACTTTTTCAATATTATAATGTAAGTTTCTAAAGACATTCTCATTTCAATCCTTTAAAATACACCTTCAAATTATTCAATTTGATGCTCAAATGTGTAATAGGCGAGTTGGAATTAATATGGACAAACCAAGCATTGATGACTAACTCATATAAAGAGGCATAAGTAAGCCATATAGCCTGAAAATAAAATCCAGAGACATACCTCTGCTAATATAAATCTCAACTAAGCATTAACGGAGAATGATCATAATGGTATTTAGCAAAAGCAATATAAGAGAGGACCTCCCATAACTTAAAAACAAATGCCATATTACGTAATGATTGATCAAGACAACATTCCACCCTTTAGCTACCATACCTCTAATTAGCCCAAATAAACAAAGCACCTCTCGTCTAAATACTCATCAAGTCACAATATTTAATGAAATTCTTAAAGTCACGGCAAGTACTGATTAAGGGACCATGACTCATCTTCTCATAAGCACCAAGCAATGCATTAAAATCACCAATAAAAACCTAACTCCATAGCTGATGATTTGACAATTGCAACAAAGAAGCCCATAATTCTCTCCTGAGAACACTAGTTGTTTGGTCACAGACAAAACTAATTATATGAATCTTATTATGAAAGAAAATATCCATAAAAAGATGCTAACTATGAACCACAAATTATTCTTAAAAATACGTACATGGAGGGGAGATCCCCATTATTCACTAATAAGAAAGACATATCAATAGAACTCTAGAAAAAAGGTTTAAAGGAATTAAGTTCCACCATCTACTCAGCAAGGCATAAGAATTCTAACTTATAATTGTGACAAAAATCATACAAAACTTTCCTTACCTTAGGATTACTAATTCTCGTGCAATTCTAACATAAAACCTTTACAAATTCAGGTGAATTAGTCACTAAATAAGGCTTGTACTTTTGACTTCCTAAATTACTTTCCTTAGATTTCTTCTTATTCTTAACATATATCTAGGCTTGATTATTACCATTAATGTCACCCTCTTCCTGATGCATATTCTCTCCATCTTCATCCTCTGCCTCATCACTCCAGAACTTAGGAGACTCTTCTGAAGGCACTTTCTCATAAGTTTGTATGGTCAAATCTATGGGCTCCTTATCAACTAAGGTTACATATCTAATTTCAAATATTGGTGAGGCATGTACCTCATCATTATCATTTGAAAGCACTGCCGAACAAACCTTTAAATCAGCATACGCTCACCTACATGTGGATCCAAGATTAAGGTTTCCTAGATATCAACATTAGGATTATTATAAACCATACCTAGTTGTTCATCATATTTAATTAGTTAGCCACATTATTAGTTGGCTATGGCAATAGGTCTTTGGAAATTGCACCCGAAAAACCAACATATTTCTATAAGAGCCATTAACCTTTCCTCCTTTCTAACACACAACATCATTGGGGCAGTAACATTTAAAATATTTAAAGCCTTTTTCAAACCAAAATTGTATGTTGTTCTTTTATATGAACCCATTGTTGAACATTCTTTGCAACTAGGGCTGCTTTTTTCATTTTTTTTCTTAGTGCTTAATATTTCTCTTACAATCATATATAGAATGACAAATTGAAGAATAAGTAGAACAAAATACGAGTAGATTTTCATGTACGATATCTATCCAATGTAACTAAGTTGTTGTTTTGATATTAAAAGTCTCATGAATCTTCACTAGCATATCACTATTAACTACAATTCATGCATAGTAACCCAATTCTCTATCAAGTGTCTTTGAGTAAATTTAGCGAGGAACTCTAATGCCACTTAAAATTTCATAATTTTGCATGCAATGATTCCCTAGGGAGTTTATAAAGTCTAAACCAAATTTAAGCAATGGTAGAGTTTTTATCTTTTGGGTCAAAGCCGGGCATCCATGGATATGAATTCATAATACCAGGTTTATGAAATGCAGCTTCTTTGATCTAATTTAGACTTGAGAAAAATCTAATAATTACCCTTACCTAAAGTTATCAATTTCCATAGAGCTTTCAAACCTTATTGTATAGTTAAATGTATCTCCAAATCATTATGAGTCCATAAAGAATCTCCTTTTATATGAAATATCCGCCTACCAACGAATACTTACATGCCCAAACTCATTCCTCATAGAAATCTTGGGAAGTTGTGATTGAAATAAATCCTCCCAAATCTATTGGTGGTGTAATTATCTTATTTATATTTGTTATGGTATAGGAACTCTTAACTAGCGACATATGAATTAGGGTCAGGTCTTGGCAGAGATAAGGCTCTAATCTTATCATCCCTATGGTGTAACATAGAGGTTCCTCCTTATGCATCAAATTAGGGTTCAGACGAGTATGTTTCATGGATCCAATAGCTACAAACTCAGAAAACATAGGGACAAATGGCCGTAAGCCAACCATTATCGGAGAAGTAGCAATGTGAAGAAATGTGACCAAGAAGAAAAGTGCTCAAAACTCATAGCTAATGTCATCTATTTTTTTCAATGGAGTAGTTGATGATGAATATTGGGATATAAGACTTATGATACAAGTTATTCTTAGTCTTAAGGTTTATTTTAGTTTTTTTTTTCTTCATGTGATTATGTAGAGCTAATAACTAGGCTGCAATTAGTTAGCATTTCAAGTGAGACGAAGGTTGTCGGTTGAGGATTGGTTCATGTATAAGGATATCAATCCTTTATTTATTCTTCAATAATGAATCTTTTAATTAAAAAAATAATTATTAACATATGTTAAATTTAAAAAGAGAAAATATTATTCATCCAACTCTTGGACACTCACCTAATTTATTTTACTTAACTTTATATAAAAAATTTATTATTACACCAATATTTTTCAAAATTTTATTCCATTTAAGGTGTAATTTTATTATTTTTAATATTAAAATAATATTTTCAAAAATATATATATATTAAAATAATAAAAGATTATTATTCAATTAAAAAAATCATGAATTATTATTTTTTTATATGTATCATCAATTACTACTTAATTATGTTTGTAGTGTTACTTTTATAATTTTTTTATTTGAATCATTTTGGTGTTTCACGATCAATTATAAGACTCAAGGTGAATAATTGAGCAATCATATTAGTCAAGGAAGAGAACTTATTGATTAAAACTTCATTCCTTTGTGTTAATGTATTATTTGTCATTGTAGTTTCAGGCCTTGAACTCTTCAAATTTTGTCTTTGTTTCTTTATTATTATTATTATTATTATTATTATTACATATCTATTTTTAGATTGGGAATTAAGTTATCATTTGATTAAATTATATGAAATCATCATTACCATTAAACAAAAATAAATGTGGGTGAGTATTTTTCAATCATGGTTAATTTGATTTTTCTAAATCTTTAAAGATATATAAAGTGTGAAATTTAATGTAAAATGTTAGAATATGGATTATCTTTTTATTAGAGTATACAATTATTTTGATTTATTGATTATTTAATTAGAGAATTTATTATGTCAAATATGAAATAAGCAATTACTAAAACAAATCAAAACAACATGAACCAATTATAAACACTAAAATATTGAATTAAATATTTCCTTTTATTTTCAAAAACCATTTGGTCTATAGTCTAAAGTAACCCAACATAATTTTGCATTTGATTGTAATTATAAATATTCAGGTAATGGTATATTGAACTAAATTAATTATATGCCATATTAAAGCATGTTACAATATTAGATTGATAATCAATAGCACCAAATTTTTTTTTTACCAAAATGATTAATCGGTCATATGAGTAAAGTTGATTATTTTACATATGTTTGTTTTACAATTTGTATTTTCATGATGTGTACAATCTTTTTTTTTAATTTATTACGTGTAATAAACAATATTTTGATGTAAACCTAAATTTCATACCATCTTGACAGTTGCATCAAGATGAGCTTATAAATTCAAATCAAAATCAAATCAGAAATAAAATTATCACAAAACTCCTAAAAAAAGGGGAAAAAAGGCTCAAAATCAAGTTGAATCAGAGCAGAAAACCATACCAAATCAAAGGCGTGTAACCCAAGAAAAGCAGAACTCCTACAACTACCATAAGCCTCCTGCAATTTTCTTGACCCTATGTGGCTCATAAATGTATTTTTAACGATTTTACCCCATTTTTTCTTATAAATAGAGGCGTCTTGCCACATTTTTCAACACAAAAAAATCGAGACAAAATGCAATCATTTTGCTCTAGAGTTTTATCATCTCAATGCTTAGTCTTTATTGTGATTAAACTCCCTCATTTCTTTCTTCTTTTAATTTCTTGTAAGGCTAATATTGATTTTCTTTCATTGTGATCCATAGGGAGCATCGATCTGGATTTAAGAGACCTACCAATCCACTCCTGCCCAAAAGTCGAAGACCTAAGATATTGTGTTCTTTCCTTTTCCTAAGTCAATCTGGAATTGTTCTCTTTTTGGATAATTATTTTTAATTAGCTTCTGAATTAATTTTTTTTTAAAAAAAGAAAACACTTTTTCAAATCCACTTTCCTAAGGGAAAATTGCATAGAATTTGATTCTCATTCAAAGAGATACTCAAACAATGCCTCACACTGTTAAGGGCATCAACTCCGAAATCAATTTATTTAGTTTGTCCCTTTTACTTTACTTTCTTTATGTTATTTTTATATTTATTCTATTATGTTAACTCTTTCTTTGTAGATCTTCCTATTTATTGTATTTAGAATTACTCTATCTAAAGAGAATTTTTGCCTCTCCTAGTACCCCTAGTGGCTAAAGGGAGGATCCCTTCATTATTATCAATTATGTCTTTTTATTTATTTATTTCCTTTATTATTTTTTAAATTATCATCATCATGCATTTTATCTTGTTCATGCATTATAATTACATCGTTATACATGTTGTTGATGCATGATATCTTATAGTTATACATGCATACATGAAACAATCCTTTTTAATTAAGTTCATACATATTTAGAGCTAAGATATCAAGAAATTCATTTTTCTTAAAATTATTTTATCAAATTAAGAGTCTTTGAATCCATCTTTTGGTTCAAAACTGACACCTCTTTTTCATTGGAGAAATTATGGATTCATTTTAGATTTTCTGAATCAGCTTTAAATGAAATATTTTCTAAACTGATTAATTGACTACTCACTTTCACACAATTTCACTAAGCACCGCAGCAGGGGTCCAACCTTACGTGAGACTCGATCCACTTATTAACGTGTAATTCTTCCTACGAAGTTGGTTTTTTTAAGTTCAATCTTACTCGTTTCGACACAATTGGCAACTCCATTGGGGACTGATTTTCGATACTAGATTATCTTTTGATAAAAAACATATTATCCTAAATAATTATATGAATTTGATTTCATGCATCACCTCATATGTACTCCTATATCTAGAACACCAAGGATAGAAAGTAATATCAAGCGAGTTCCCATCCTTTGACTATTTCACTGATAATGAAATCAGCCACCTCAAGGAATACCCAATAATCCTTTTGGTTGGGATAACAAGGTTGCACATAACTGTTGAAACCATACAAATCTCTTTGATTCACCTGTGGTTACGTATATTATAGCTCTAGTCGTTGGGTAACCATAAAATCACCAAACCATCATGTATTGAACAATAGATCCTTCCCCCCAGGATAAAATGTACCATAATAGTGAACTTAGTATGCCATCAAGAAATATTTTTCATTAATACATACATCCATACTTGCATTATGATGCACCAAAAATTTGAACAAAGTGGAACATTACAGACCTTTTCCTACCCATCCAAATATCTAGGACCATCTTCCTATTACCTTAATTTTTATGTTGATATCTTATCTTTCCTTTTCTAATATTACTATGTCCTAAGAAAGTTATACCCTATTACCATCACTCTAATTGATGTCCTTAGGATGCTTTTTGCATTTATCAAGAGGAAAGAGGCTAGAATGGAAGCCATACACTATATAAAAAAGAAGGCCATATAGCATTTTCAAGACCTGATGACATATGTGCAACATGCCCTTAACATCCTAATATTGGTACAACATCAAGTGCCTTGCCAAAGATCGTTTCCCAAGGGTAGGCCAAAACTAAGACTTAAGAGAATTCCTCATTAGAAAACTAGCCACATTAAAAGGAAAAAAGAGAAGATTTTGACATTTTATAGCCATTAGTAATCCAAAGAAAGCAATTCACTGACTTAAGATGTGTTCCTTTGAGCCTTATATGTCAACAACTCCTTGAAGTTGGTATGATATGGCCTTTAGACCCAAAGCCCCTTTCAAGCCCACTACTTGAGGGATTTAACTCCAATGAGCCATGTTCTTACCATCAGATATTTGGGCATAGAATTGACATATGCCTAACTCTTGAGCATAAAGTCAAAGATATTATTGATGAAGGAAAGATGCTTCCACCAAATCAGCCCACCATTGCTACTCTAATTGACTTCGAAGAAGGGGATTCAACTTATCTCATTTAGCCCATTTGTAGAAGGCCTGTAAGTAATTATCCCTTTGACAAAGGTGACCAACCCTTCTTAGGGAAGTCATCTCTTAATGATTTTTATTATATCATAGACTTAACCAACGTGGTTACTGAAATTAATTCAATTCTTATAAGTGGGAAAATAATTGTTCCTCTTACTCAACCTACAAGCTAACAAGTGGCTTAATCAAAGGTACTCCTAAACTTGATGAGGACCCTTTGCTCAAACAACTTAAGAAAAGACAAGCCAACATTTTGATATGAAATTTGTTAGAATCCTTCTTTCATTATCATATGATATTTTCCAAGATGTGAGTCGATGCTAAACTCTAATTGACATTTCATCCAACAACTTGGTTGCATCTTATGCTCTATTAGAAGGACTATAATATCTTTCTCTGATGACAAGATTCCTCCTAAAGGACCTAATAATAATGGCTTATATATCACAATTATCACCAAAGATAATATCATGCTAATGACTTTAGTTGATGATAGGTCTGCTTTGAATGTCTACCCATTAAAAGTTATAAGTTTCCTTGGCTTAGAAGTTATTGATTTCACTCCCTATGATCAGATAGTAAGGATATATAACAATTTAAAGAGAAAAGTTTTAGCAATGGAAACACTAACTGTCATCATAGGTGTTACCTCTTTCTAAGTTCTAATCCAAGTCATTTATGTGCCATCTTATTTTAACTTACAACTATGTAAACCATGCCAAATAAATTTTTCATCATCTATACACTAGAAGGTCTAGTTTCCTTTCATCAATGGGGTTGTTAAAGTTAAGGGTGACTCTTTCAGAAAATTTAAAGTCTTAAAGTCTGTTCTTGTTTTAAAGATCCAACCTAAGCCATCTTTGCATCCCTTGTTTAGATTCTATTTTATACAATTTATTAATGGAATTGATAATAAGGAGTCAATTTTTACTAATTATTATTCTTTTATGAGAGCCATAGTTGCTAGTATCTTTAAGAAAATGAACTTTTTCCTAGAATGGGGTTAGGAAAAAATCAATAAGGTGTCAAATCATTTGATGAATATCCCATTGCTAAGCCAACATTTTGGTTAAAATATGAACCCATTTAAGCAAAACCTAAGAAAAGGATGAATGAAATCCAAGAATAAGGCTATCACTCTACAATGGAGTGAACCTATGACTGGTAAATGAAACCAATCTCAGGACTTTGAATGGTTCTTCATTAAAGAGGGTGATACAATTCCTTACTATTCTTTCCCTGAATCATGGGTTTATCCCATTACTAACTGCCTACCTGAGAATTCGAAAGAGAACATGGATGCCAAGATCTTCGATGTGTTACTTGATTTACCTTTTAAAGGAAACTCCTAAGAATTAGTCCTTATAGAGGAATCATTTGCACTCAAGTGATTCTCATATTGAGTCCAATGAGTATCTAATTTTGAGATTGATTCTGATAAGTCTCCTGAATCTGAGTCTGATGATGTTGTAACTAGCTCACACGCCTTGAATTTTTAATATGATGTAACCTTAGACTTGTCATAATTTGAAATCAACTAGATTTTCCTATTACAATCCTATCTCACTATTCTCTTTTAATGTTCAAATTTATGAATATGAATTTAATAAAATAGAAACAAGGATAGTAAAATAAATTAATTAAAAGATGTAATCAAAGAGTACATAAATGCTAGCACACATGACATTCCAAAAACAACATCCATTGCATCTGCATGTTCAAATAAGGCTCCAACTAAGGGAACCATTAAGGCCTTTAAAGACTACTTCACCTAAAAGCCTGGTGATATGGCTAGCCTCAATCCAAGCATTGTCGCTCAAAAGATTCTTACTTATCCATATTACAAGCACATCAAGCCACAATAGTTAATCCCAATTAAATAAGAGGTAGCTAAACACTTAGAGCATTGCTTTATTGAGCCTTTCAGTGCCCATCTTGGTTAGACAACATTGTATCAAGATAAAGAATGGATGGAAAAGTCAAAATGTGTGTTGAATTTAGAGATATGAATAAGGATTTCCCAAAATATAACTTAACTCTGCCACATATTGACCTATTGGTAGATGACTGGATTGGATCAAAGATGGTCTTATTAATTAATTTGGCTGATGGAGATAATCAAATTCTTGTCCACCTACCCGACAAAGAGAAAACAACCTTCATCATTGAATGGAGATATCATTATAGAGCCATGCATTTGATCTCAAAAATGCTAGAGCCACCAATCAAAGGATGAAAACCACTATCTTTCATGACATGATGCATCATAACATTAAGGTCTATGTTGACAACATGAGCATTAAAGGTTTCATTGTTAAAGAACACCTAAAGGCACCACAGAGGTTCTTCCTTAAACTTCACCA
>CAOJBK011021445.1:0-11119 GCA_948294925.1 Codiaeum variegatum | reverse complement strand
AGATATAGCTTTCAGAGAACATTTGATAAGTTTATCAGGAGATAGTAAGTCTTAAGTCCATCTGTACACTTAAAAGCATAGTTAACTATTTCTCATCAAATTAGTTTTATGGTCATGAAAAGTATATTGTTACCTATGAGGCTAACATCGGCATTGATATTATCTTCAAGAGAAGTGATATAACTGCATTTTCTATTACTTTTACAATTACACTCATTTATTATATATATATATATACACACACACACGCACACACACACACGCACACTCATACACACGATTTACTACATTCTATATCATGCAATACATGTATACTCATGATTTTGAAAATTTAAAACCATAGAAATTTAAACTTTTAAAGATATGGATTATATGTATTTTTTTTCTTTAAAGATTTAATGTTTCTTATAAATAAAACCAAGTATTACAAAAACCCTTTTATGATTATTTCTATAATTATTCTTATCCTGCTTTAAAGGTTAAGTGATAATTGTGAGGGGTTATATTTTTCTCACTGTGTAGTACTCACCCGTGTTTGGAGTTATCATTTTAGGTAGTAAGAAAGAGCAAACACCAATACCACCACCAAGGAAAAAGGGTGTCTGGGTCCCCTCCACTCGAACTAGTCATGTGGCAGATGGATACAAGTGTTTCCCCTTTCTTAGATGGCTCCTGGCAATTAATGGGATAATTAACTATAAATTATGGATTATTAATTAAGATCTGATCTAGTGGAGGTAGATACTAATATGTAATATCTACTAAGTTGTGGGATACTAGTAACTAGAATTGCTAAGTCATATAGTTTAAATTAGGGCAATATGAAAAAGATAATCCCAACGTGCATATATATATATAAAGTATTAGTTGGAAGTTATTAGAGACCTAGGCAACCCAGAGGGTGTGAATCGCATACCCAATGACAGTTAATTGTGAAATGCTTTAACGAACAAAACATGCTCAATCAATTTTCAAAATTTCACACCATGATGTATGATTGGTTCTACGTGTTTCAGTAGCTAGTACATTGTTAAGCCTTAGGATTGTCATGTTCTAATGAGAAATTAGGATATTATAAGAGATAAAGAATCTTCTAGTCTAAAGTCTTGGAAGAGTAGAAATATTTAGACATACTTCTATTCACTCTAACTAAAAAAGAGACTGTAGTGACACGTTCTTTAATTAAATTTTACTATTTAATCCATGTATTTTGCTCTAAAAAATATTTTAGTCCTTGTATTCTTAAAATCTAAGTCACCTCTGCATTTTGAATATGTCCAACACTTAGGTTCTTTCATCCATTTTTTTTTATTATTTTTTTGTCAGTTTCATATCTAAAATAATATTTATTATAAAATAAAACTCATACTATCTAAAATACCCATCTTATAAAAGATTTGATAAAGAAAAAACTGAATAAGGAGAAGAAAAAATTGATAGAAATGATAAATTAGATTTTAATGAAAGCATGTTTTATATATTATGAGTTTTATTCTATAATAAAATATAATTTTATATACGAAATTAGTGGGAAAATGAAGAAAAATAGATGGAAGGCCTTAATTGTTGGACAAATATAAAATGCAAGGATGTTTTAGTTGAGTATTGAAACTACAAGGATTGAAGTATTTTTTGAACAAAAATCCAAAGACTAAATAATAAATTATCCTTAAGTTTTTAAAGAATCGTAGGTTTAAATCCAATTTGGGAAGATTTTATTCACTCCAAATTCTTTATTTTTTTATGTAAAGAAATCCAACTTCTTAAAGACCATTAGAAAAATTTTCAATTGGAAAAATCATGCCTTAAAAACATCAAGTTTCATAGTAAAGAAATTTCTTCTCTTCCCTTTTTGTTTTAGAAAGGCATGTAAAATCTCATGGATGATGAGCAAATTATCCTGAATATGTGCATTTTGATTTTCAGAAACAATCAAATGCATCAATTTTAATTAAAGAAACTTGAATTTTTCTTCTGGATTGCTTGATTCTGCTGACGGGCTCTTTCTTGTTTCTATTTAATTCTACTCATCTAAAGAAGGGGGGAAAAGAAACATGGCATATAAGGTTGTAAAGAAGCCTCTCTAGTGAGGACTTGTCTTGTGCAAATAACATGTTATTCACCGTGGCCGGCCCTATGGCCGCCAGCGAGCCTCCCAATAGTCATGGTGGTGCTACTGACTGCTATGTGAGCCACCAAGATCTTTTTGGAAAGCCATCATCCACCGTTGGTTCTCCCCCAAAGCAGTCCTTTTCATCGCTATTGAAACCTTCTCCCTTGGTGATCATCGACCACACACCAGCCATTAATCAGGATATAGTGTAATTAAAATCAATGAAGATTTGTATTAGCAACGTATGAGATTATGCCAAAATTCACTGATTGGTCGACTGCTTCTGATGAAAGGGGATTCACCTATAAAAATAGGAGACTTGAAAAATAAGTTATCATCCTTATGACAAATTAAAATCACTTAGAAGAGTATCTTCTTGGGTAGGGAATTTTATCATATTAATTTGTCACCAGAGGAAGAAAAGAACAATGTCTGGGGACAGGGCTCGATCTCTTTGAAGCATGGTATTTTTAGGTCACATCATTGGACTAAGTATTTCGATCCTCTTACTTAAATGACAACTAATGCACAGGTCTGGGTCGGTATTTATAGACTTTCGTAGTAGTAATGGCACCAGCAGCTATTGACAAATATCTCTAGTGGAATTGGAGTCCCTTTATGCATTGACAATGCCAATCTTAATGGGTATTTGGGCCACTTTGCTCGGATTCTGGTAGATGTGGACCTCTCCAAACTGTTACTAAAGACACTTTTAATTGAAAGGCAAGGTGAAAGTTTCTTTATTGACATTATATATGAAAATGTGCCTCTTTTGTAGTGTTTATTCCAACATAGGCCATACTTTTAAGGATTGTCACTATTATTTAAAGGATCAAAAGCACACTGATGAAGTGAAGAGGAAAGCTGATCAGAAAAAGAAGAATGTTGAGCCTGATCAGAAAAAGAAGAATGTGGAGCCTGAGAAATAGTGGCATCATGTTGATAAAACAAAAGCTACAGTTCTTATCTCAAATGTTTTTATTTCCCTAGATTGTGCTTTAGCAGGAGCCCCTTATACTCTTTTATGTGTTGATGAATAAGATCTAGATGAAGCTCACCTTATGCCTGTTGAAACAACTACGAATACCGTAATTGAAGCTCATCCAGAATAGAATTTCACCTCTGTTAAGGATTCTATTATTGTTGATTCTAGCTATATTACTAATGCTATCTAAGACTATGTTGCAGCTGATGATGGTGAAGAGTTGTTGCTCATAACTTCTAATGAAATAGATCAGAGGTTGATGGATAGCACAACTCATGTTATTTAGAATTTTACATATATGGTTAACAAGAGACCTGCTTTAAAGGATGTTTAAGATAACGATCTAACTAATAAGGAGCAACTAAGCACATCAACGAATGATAAACTCTCCGATTCATGGGCTGATAAGGTAGAGGATGATGAGACGCTCAATGGACAATGATTACTAAGAATAAAAATTATCATTACAAATAGGAAGTACCAAAAGTTAAGCTCTCAAGAAGGCCAGCTTCGAAGTCTATTTATTTTCGATAAAGGTTTTCGATTAGAATTGTAAGGGCTTCGGTAATGCCAAAACTCAAAGAACTTTCAAAAATTTTTATATTACCTATTCGCCTGACTTTAATTGCTTGGCAGAACCGATGGTGGAGTTGGACTCTATTCTCTCTTCTTTTTTAGGATCTTTAGGCCTATGTCATATTGCTTTTAATAATAAGCCACTTCCCTCTTGTGGCTTTTTCATAGTGTTAATTTATAATTGTGGTTTCTGTTGTTGCAGATGAACAATGGATATTCAAAATAATGTGCAGCGTTTCTTTTTTGTTTACGCTAGTGTTTTCCCTATTGTTTGACATTCTCTTTAGGGTTATTTCAGAGACAATATGACTTCTTTCCTGATAGTTGGGTTGTGCTTGGTGATTTCAATTCTATCTTGGGCACTCATAAAACAACAGGGAGGCCTTCCGCTACTCGCTCTTATTTAAACTTTATAGATTTCATTGAAGACTGTGGATTAAATAAAGTGCATACCATTGGCGCTAAGTATATTTGGTGTAAGTTAGTTTTAGGTTCTCGAACTCAATCGAGGCTGGATAGGGCCTTGGATAATCTGAATTTTCTTTCCTTTTAGAATCATGTTTCATGCTCTATTCTAGTAAGGCATCACTTTAACCACATCCCTCTCTTGCTTCATTGTGATTTGTCTATACCTTCAGATAAGTCGTTATTTCATTTCCAAAAAAATGGATGTCTCATTCAGGTTTGATAGATTTCATTAAAGCCAATTAGGCTCTTGCACCATCTTAAGGTTGTTATATGCAGAGTTTATGTCCATCTTCATCATAGCTTAAGCTTTGGAATAAAAGTGTCTTTGGGCATGTTCTAATATTGTTGTTGCACGTGATATGTTGCAGCTCATTCAAAGTTAGTTAGTTACTAATGAGACTAATGAGAAGGAGGGAAATTTCGGCTAATAATAGGCTGGAATTGTTTCTCAAGCAACAGAAAATCTTTTTATGGGACAAAAGTTGAGTCAAATGAATTTCTTCTAAAAACCAAAACACTACATTCTTTCACGGTTTCCACGCTCGAAGGAAGGAAAAAAATGGCGTTTATACTCTCAAAATCGATAGTGATATGAATTTTGATGCTAATGTTATTAAAAGAGTGTGTTCTCTCTTATTTTCAGGCTCTTTTTTCAGTA
Source organism: Codiaeum variegatum (assembly GCA_948294925.1). Taxonomy (NCBI): domain Eukaryota; kingdom Viridiplantae; phylum Streptophyta; class Magnoliopsida; order Malpighiales; family Euphorbiaceae; genus Codiaeum; species Codiaeum variegatum. Next base: position 6,319 of record CAOJBK011021445.1, on the reverse strand, counting down.
AACATAAACACCTCCTCTAATGTTAATGCTATTAGAGCCATGATTCCATCTTCGATTTCTTCTTGGGAGAATAATTTGCTTCTTACGTTGCCCTCTGTGGATGACATTAAAAGCACAAACTTCACTATGGATGGGGATAGCTCACCAGGACTTGATGGATTTGGGGGATGTTTTTATTGAACATATTGGAATATTGTAGGTTTGGATGTGTGTAAGCAGTGCATCAATTTTTCATTAATGGAGGCTTTATAACAAGATTCAATTTGAATAATGTGGTGTTGATACCTAAGGTTTTAAAGGTTGTGGAGGTTAAGGATTGCAGGCCTATCAATTTAAGCAATTTTGTTTTCAAAGTTGTGACTCTTATCTTAGCAGAGAGATTGTCTCTTATAGCTACATGTATTATCTTTGCTAATTAGTTTGGCTTTATAAACCAAAGAACAATTTTTTATTTCATTGGAATTACATCGAAAGGAATGAATATTATGAACAAACAAGTTTTGGGGGGCAATTTAGCCATGAAAATTGATATTACTAAAGCTTTTGACACTCTTGAATGGAGCTTTGTGGTTGATGTTCTCAAATGTTTTTGATTTGTTGATGTATTTTGTGATTGGATTAATTCCATCTTTCACTCTTTTTATTTATTTATTTTGATTAATAGCAGAACCTATGGTTATTTCTCTTGTAGTAGGGGGTCCATCAGGGTGTCCCATTATCACCTTTGCTATTCTGTTTAGTGGAGGAGTATCTTAGTAGAAGGTTGACAATGATGGTTGATTCAGGTGAGCTCACTCTTATGACCTTTAGGCATATTATCTTTGTAACTCATTTTCTTTCAAAGCTTTGATTATTATGGTAGAATGTCAGACCAAAAGGTGAGTTGGGATAAGTTCCATATCTTTTTTAGTAAGTTCATCTCTTCTAGATGATGCACTTGTTTGAAAAAATCAAAGTGGGATGAAGATTGGCAACATTCATTTTCATTATCTCGTTGTACCTTTATTTTTTGGTTCTCCTAATCGTCAGTGGTTATAGTCACTTGCAAACAGAATGATCTCAAAGTTTACAAAATGAAAAGGTAGCTCCTTATCTCAAGCTAGGAGATTGACTCTTATTTGTTCAATCTTTACTAGTTGGTTTATACACTCTTTTTCGGTGTATAAATGGTCGAGGTCATTGATTAATCACATGGATCAGTATCTTCATAACTTTCTTTGGATTGGTTTTATTACTGGCAGAATGCTCATTGCTCTTCCTTAGTCTCAATGTTGCTTGCCTATAAAAAAGGGAGGTATAGGTCTTAAGCAGCTTTTAGTGCTGAATGATGCTTTGTTGAGTATGATTTCTTGGAATTTGATTTCAGGCAAAGGATTTCCATATACATGTTTTTGCAAAAGTGTTTTCTCTAAGTTTCTAGTAAGTCTAAAAATTACTACATTTCTTCCTCGATGTGGTCTTCGATTAAATGGGTGTATTTAAAGCTTTTTAATCGATCCACTTAGCTTTTGGGGGAGGGCAGCACACTTAATTTTTGGCATGATCGTTATATTATTCCAACAAAAAGCAAGAACCTTTCTGTTTCTAGTTTTCGTGCAGCAGATGGTTGGAAGGTGCCTTGGTTTTTTCAATTGCTTTTCCAAGGGTGACTGGCGCTATTGAATCAGTGCAATCTCTCTTTAATTATGCTAATATTTGTGTTTGGACTAAAGTTCTTGATGGCATTCTCACTACTAAACGTGTTTATAATGTCACTCAAACCCATGGAGTAATGAATAAATGGTTAAAGCATATATGGGCAATGTATATTCCTCTGTCTTATTCAATGGCCTACTGGAAAATTATTTTTGATAAAATTACAATAGATGATCGTTTGAAGTGTAAGGGATTCCATTTGCCTTCGATGTCTCGTCTTTGTGCTTGTGCTATCAAAACCAGCTCATTTATTCATTGAGTGCAGGTTTACTAAAGCTATTTGGAGTGCTCTTGGTGCTCTTTTTGGTCACTCATTAGGTGCCTATCGATCAGTTTTAGACCTGGTTAAATGTGCCTTCGAAATGAATTTCAGTATGCAACTTTTGGCTCTTTAGTGTGTTGTAGTGGTCACACCAATTTGGCTACTGTGGAAGGTGTGGAACCAAGCTTTCTTTGAGGATCTAAATCCGGATATTTACATGCTCCTTTGTTCTTCAAGGGCGACAATTGTGGAGTGCAGCTCATTTGAAATTGGCACCATGTTTAGCTCTCTTAATGAACTAAATACATTGGAGCAACTTCGGATTAAGAGTCGGCCACCTAAAGCTTATGTGGTGGTATCCATAATTTGGCAGCACCCCCATCAAACTGGATAAAATGCAACACTGATGACTCATTCCATACTGCTTTGAACACATCTGGTGCAGGAGGCATCTTTCGCAACATGAGAGGATTTGCGATGGGATCTTTTGCATTTTCTACAAGTAATTGTTTGCCCTTCGAAGTGGAACTCATGGCAGTAATTTTCACCATTAAAACCGCTACTACTTAGGGTTGGAGGAATTTATGGCTATGTGGTTCACCTATTCAAGTCCAAATCATTGGAAATTAAAATCTACTTGGACAAGATGTTTAGTTATGCTTTCTAAGATGTAGATGGTTATCTCTCATTTGTATAGAGAAGCCAATGCGGCGGCTGATAGATTGGCGAACCATTGTCGTATTTGTCTGGACATAGTATGGTGGAATACTTATGCCCCTTTTTTGTGCTGATTTGGTATATGAAGATTTTAGTAGAAAGAAAATTTTCATATTTATGTAGCTATTATGTTTTGTTTTCTTACCTTTTGGCTAGAACTATATTCTTTTTGATATATTTTCCTTTATTCTTTTATAATATTTTGGAGTGCGAACATGAAGATGTCGCTATGAGAATGTCAACTACTTGAGGTGTTCCAGTGCGATTACTAATTCGTGCAGCTCACTTTTCATAAAAAAAAAAAAAGTTGGGGGAGGGGTGTTGTGGTGGGCAGGGGAGTGGAGAATTTGAGATTTACCCATTGCCAATAAAACAAGTAGAAGGACAGCAATGGGCTATATGATGAGTGAAGACAGAACTCAAAAATTCCTAAAACCCAAAAAAAATTTGATGATTGGATGAGAAGAGGTGATGGAATACCTTTTTTTATTTTGATTCTCATTCCCAGAATTTGTCAATCTTATTTTCAAGGACAGTGGGGACAATTTAGTCTCTTTGACTCCTCTTATGTTTTTACTTTTTTTTCTTTTATTTTCCCCAATCTTCAGTGCAAAAGAAAAAGGAAAAAGAGGAAAAAAAAAGTTAGAATTTTTTTTTAAAATAAATTAAGACTTTGGTGAGGAGAAGCGATAAAAGCTACAATTAGTGAACAGACTGAGACCACAAAATTAATCATGTTCACAAAAAGATGAACTAAAATACTTTTTTCATTTTGAAATACATTTTATTATATTTATTGTTATCAAATTTTAATCTTTAATTATTTTTAAAATATATAAATAAAAAATTATTTAAAAAATATTTTTTAAAAAATATTTTTTTATAAAAGTATTAATATATTTTTTATATTATAATTTAAAATATTTTTTTTATAAATTTAATTTTTGATATTTAAATATAAAAAATAAAATGGATTGTTATTTCAGAATGAATTGAGAAATTGATATATCCATAATAATACTAAATAATGACTCTTAATTACTAATCCTCCAATGCCCTAAATAATACTACTAGACTAACTATTTGATCAAACAACCATTCTCCAATCTGTGTCTTTACATTTCTATTAAATTATTAGAGTCAAGAAGGCCAACTTACACCGAGATCCAACCTAGATTTAATCAACAAACTCATTTGACTAATATTTCAATAAATCTTAGACTCATTTCAAAAAAAAAGAAAGAAAAGAGGTTAAAATTCTAAGCTCATTACATATCTATGACAAATTATTCTTTGGGTAAGATTTTCTCAACACACAACTAGTAATTGCTTTGAATTAGTCAATAAATATAAAATTAAAAATTAAAAAATATATATATGATTCAATGAACTAGATAATTATCTGTGATTGTCATTAAATAAACATATTATGTAAGTTTTTATTTAAAAAGTTTATTAATTTTTTATTTCAAAAAAAATTATTATTAATTTTTACTGTAATAAAATTTAAAAAAAATGGAGTTGACAAAATCCACTATTTTCGTATTACTAAGCATTTACATTAATTAATTAATTAATAGCTGGCAATTAAGAAAATGCAATTGTCATCTGCAAAAAGCCATAAAAATTGTTAATTAATTTTTTCTTTTCATATAAAATAATTTTAAATTTCCATCTTCCCAAGATTCCATTTTTGAAATGGACTCGCAATGACCACCACTAAGTGCAAGTGGTAATTTCTTATATAAAAATTTGAGGATTTTTCAATTATTATTCAAGGTTTCTCCATTCCCATTACATAATTAATTAATTTTTTTTTTTGAAAAAAAAAGTGGGCTTTATTACCTACAAAAAAAATAAAATAAAATTTTATAAGGCATGCTATTTTTTAAACGATTTTGCTAACATATGCCTTATGATAAATGTTAAGAGTTACTCTATCCATTTTAAAATAAGTAATCATTATATTTATTAATAACAAACTTTAATTTTCGATTATTTTTAAAATATATAATTAAAAATTATTAAAAGAAAATATTGTAAAAATATTTTTTAAAACGAATGTATTGATATATATTTTATAATATGATTTAAAATATTTTTTTTATAAATTAATTTTTAAAACTTAAGTAAAAAAAATAAATAACTATTTATTTGATAATGAATAAAATATTTAATACATCTTGAAAATATAAGAATATAAGAAGTATATTTATAAATTTGAAAATGTATTTTAAAATCTACAGTTCTATACACTTTTAACATTTTTAATTATATTTTTTATATTTTTAATACATATTTAATATTTATTATCAAGTGTCCTAAGGAAACATATTATATTTATAAAAATCTAAGAATTATTCAAAAAAATTGCAAATTTTATTTTAAAAATTGCTCAAAAAATCAATATTTGTTGCGTTCTTATCTAAAGTTATTTATTTAAATGTATTTTCTTCTGTTTTTTAAAACTTATCTATATCTTAGAAAAAGATGCTTTTTTCTAAGTTTTATGATAATATAGCTGTCTTTAATGGTCAATGACTAGTGGTCCCCAATAAGATTAATTGAATTAATATAAAATTAATTTTGTGATCTTGAATCACTTTTATTTTTCGTTCTCTCTAATTTAATTGAGTGCCTTGTTTAAAAAGAATTAGAAAAAATAAAAATTAAAAAAATAAAAAGACTTTAAAGATTAGGTTAGAAATAAATAAATGTCAGAAATAGACTTATTATTTTAACATCACACACATACACACCAAAAAAAAAAAACTATTAGAAAAAGCTCTCAAGTATTTTTTAGATATGCGCACAACAGCTTGTTCAACAATTTTTTAAAATAAAGCCCTTTCTTTATTTTAAAAAAATATATTTAAATTTTAATAATTTTGACAACTAATTAAGTGAATTTATTTTTAAAAAAAATTTAGTTATATTTTCTAATAATAAGTAAAAAAAATTTTTATATTAAAATAGATAGTAGAATATTATTATTATTATTATTATTATTATTATTATTATTATTATTATTATTAAGGGTTCAACTTCAATTCACACTTATGTATTGAGCATTAAAAAAATACACCTATTTATTATATTGTTTATAGAAAACTATTAAAGAAATAGTTTAATATTAATTGATACAGTTCAGATTCGGCCTGGTTCGGTCCTAATGACAATCTCGGATTCGGACCGAACCCTGCAGCTTCTAGTCATGACCGAACTCGAAGCACAGCCCAAGCTTCTTCCCCTAGCGACCTTCGGAGTTCGTTTCAAGACCGAACCCGAAGCACATCACAAGCTTCGACCTTCAATGTTCGGGGATTTGACAGTAGACAGGTGTAACAGGCCCCACGAAAAGGTACACTGCCAAAGTACCATGAGCTGCCATGTGTCCCCATGAACAGGGTTTCACACCCTATAAATACAAACATCAACAACTTGAATAAGGTAATGAAAAAAAACCTATCCTCTAAATTCTTAAGCCACATATTGTTCCACTTATGATTCAACCATTTCACTAACTTGAGCGTCGGAGGGTTATCGCCGGACAAAATGTCCGGCTCCCTTGACCGTCATTTACTCTGTGCAGGTAATATGTGGTTCTTATGCATGTTGATTAAATTTCAGATAACTTTCACTTGA
>CAOJBK011020919.1:0-14281 GCA_948294925.1 Codiaeum variegatum | reverse complement strand
AGTTAGAGAGAGAAAGTTCAACAATTCACACAAAATAGTGAGAGGGAGTTTATTTTTGAAGAAGAGTTCTTCAATTACAAACTCTTTTTTTATTTCCTTTGAGAAAGGAGTGTGGAGAGCTCAAAGTCTAAAAATAATTCCTAATCTCAAGTTCTCCAGTAGAGAACTCAGAACTCTAAGTTTGGGCAACCAAAGAGAGAAGGTTTGAGTTTTTTAAAGAAAAAGATGAGATCAAGCTTTGGGAAAGCTTTAGTGTGGCTCAAGCTGGAGGTTCACACTTGAGGATCTTTACGAATGAGGGAGTTGAGGTATTTGATGCTTTTAATCCTTCCCTGGTTTAATTTATATTTTGTATAATAATTTATAATTGTACCCTTGATTGAAGTTATGGGTGGTCCAAAGATTTATTTAAACATTTATCAAAGAGTTGATAAATTCCCAAACCACTATATTAAAAAAATTTTAAAATAGAAAAAAGTTTTACAATAGTTTTAAAACTATACAACACACATACTCTTTACATTGGCTTATGTGCATAAGGCCCTCAAAAACTGAATATGCATTGAGGGAAATACATGAAGGGTCTATAGAATACACCTTAGAGGAAAAGTCCTAGCTGTTAAGGCCATTAGGCAGGGATATTGGTGGCTAACCATGAAGGAAGATGCAAAGAAGCTGGTGAAGAAGTATCAATCTTGCCAGAAGTTCCCTTACTTGAAGAGAGTTCTAGTAGAAAACCTTGTGCCCATCCAGAGTCCATAGCTTTTTGTTAAATGGGGCATAGACATAGTTAGCTTGTTCCCTATGGCAAGTGGATAGAGAAATTTCCTCCTTGTGGTGGTGGAATACTTTACCAAATAGGTAGAAGTAGAGGTCCTAGCTATTATAACAGCGGACAACGACATCTGATTTCTCTAGAAAAATGTCATTTGTAGATTTGGCATCCCTTAACAATTTGTAAGTGACAACGAGAAGTAGTTTGATAATGCTAAGAAGAGAGAAATTTGCTCAGGATTGATCATCAAACATCACTTTTCCTATGTCTCCCATCCGCATACCAATGGATAGGCAGAGGTAACCAATCAGACCATTCTATAGGGGTTGAAGAGCATACTAGAAGGATATGGCAAGAATTGGGTGGATGAACTTCATCATGTCTTATGGGCCTACCGGACAACCCCAAGGGAACCCATGGGAGAGACTTCATTCAGCTTAACATATGGCATCGAGGTAACAACAAGTTTGAAATAAAGCAAAAGGCATAACATAATGAAAAGAAAAAATGATTCATCTTCATTAATGTGGTACAAAAATTTGCAAATGACCTATTTCATGGGCATACATAAGAAAAAAAACATATACATTGACAATACAAAGGATGACAGCCTTAAGGATTTGTTACGCCGGAGGTCACCTCTTCCCTATAAGTGCTCTCATTATTAGAGCTACCTAAGTTGGAAGTATATCAGGAAGGAAGGGGAGGGTTCCCCTTAATAGCATAAAGGCTAGCAAGTAAAAGGGAAAGGCTTTCCACATGTTAGGGTAAACAAGGGGCTTTTAACTCTGAATCCTTCTGCATAGAAGGAAATTCTTAGGCGACTTCAGCAAAGCGAGCCTATACTTAAGCTAGAGCCAAGTTATGCCCCTTTGATAAAGCTTTAGTGTTATTTTTATAATGTAAGAGGATGAAGTGTTCCAAAGCCAGAAAAGCTTCAAGGAAGCTCAATCGATCAAACTCAAGTCCCTTCAACCATGTGGTCGTATGCTCCAACATCTATTTGGATAGAGCATAGTCCCTTAATAATAGCTATCTTTCCTCTTAAGAGTCTAGTCCAAATTGGCCTTCCTCTCTTCTACTACATCTTGCTTATCCTTAAGGGACTCTTAAAGCTCCTTATTTGAAGTATTAATAGCTTTGACCTCCTTCTTTCACCTTTCAACCCCAATCTTGGCGGCATCAACCTCCTCATTGGCTCACCGAGCCTCTGCCTCCTCCTGTACAACCCTCTTATGCTCGCATATCAAATATTTATGATAGTCCACTGATAGGACCAATGATTAACAAGTCTCCTTATGAGTGGAAGAGAGCTCTTTTGCATCAGCTCCTAAGAATGGATTATTTCTTACAAAAGAAGTTCATAGTTAGAGTAACCATAAACACTTACAAAAGTTACAATAAAAAGGCCATAAAGATAGGGGAACTTAAATCAAAATCAGAGCTTAGAACCATTAGGGAAGAAGGGATGTTTGTGCTTTAGTTGCCAAAAGTTAGCGTGTTGGGGCTATGAGTAGGAGGTAATGAAAGGGTCACATATTCTGGGAAGGTGGAATGAAATCAGCCTAGGCACTTAAAAAAGAATCATCCTTAGAGGAAGAGTCAGCTACCTCAGTTTTTTTAGTATTAAGAAGGATAGTTCCAGTCACCACTCTTACAACAAGCGGAGTCTTTTCAACTTGAACCCCCATTTTAGCCCCCAAAGGATAAGCCCCACAAATATCTCCACTTCCATAAGGGGCAAAGTCTGGACATCTCCAATAGTCAGAGCAGGAGGAGTGGGCTAAGCAACAGCTACATAAGCAGGAGTGTCAGTGGAAGGTGCCAATAAGGGACCTAGATCCAAAAGAACCTGGTCAAAATTGGCAATTAAGAGCATGGGCCGAAAGGTCTTCTTGTCCACCATAGGAGGAGCAAAGGGTGCCAAAGTCCTAGGAGGAATTATTAAAGCTCCATGGAATAGAGACTTATAAGGGGCTTCTGAACCTTTACAATGGAAGCCTCCTTTATAAGATGAAGGATAAAGGAAGCCAAGTCAATAGGAGGAGGTAAATTCATCTCCTCTTCAAGTACAAATCCCTTACAAAAAAGCAAGAACAACAATATTAGTCAAACAAAAATATAAAATGATATAAGATAAGTTAAGGTATTTAAGACAGACAATACCATTACTATAAAAGGGTAACCTCTGTTAAGTGAACCTTTTGGTCCTACGAGCTAAAATATGAGGACGAAGTCGTGTAGTGGAACGCTTTACCCTCATAACGGTGTAGTGTATTATTTATAGGGGAAAAGTAACTCAGACGTAGGAGGAGGAGGAGGAACCCTAGAAGTCTACATTAAAGGAGTGTCCTCATCTGAGGTTGACTCACTTGAATTAGAATTGAAGGGCGAAGGAACATTCAAAATTCATACTCAAAGAAATATTTCCAGGTTAAAGGGTCCCATCACAACCTCCGAGAGGGAAGATGTTTTTTAGGTTTAGTTGGGGGTGGAAGGCCAGACTCCTCACCTAAAGGTCTTTTTGATCCAACAGTTAGAGGAGCTCTTTTTATAAGACTCTCTTTGTACATCCTAAGCAAGCTGGCCACACAGGCAACACTCCCCTCTGCATATATACAAATGACTACCCCTTCCCTCAAGAGGCCACAGATTTCCAAAAGTCACCTTTATCATGAGAGGCCTATCCTTAGAAACCTATGGCCTCAAAGTAGCTATCTTAAAGAAGTTTCTACTCCCTAATGAGGTCCTCAAATCTAAATTTTACCTTTTCATCATCATCATCATTCTTATGGGGTGTTTCAAACCTAAAAGATACTTCGTTTATGGTATACTCTAAGGGGACAGATTGTCTAGCTTTCTTACCAGAGGGCATTTTGGCCTTTAGTTACCCAAAGGAATAGGGGGTGGATCCAGGGAAAATGGAGGAAAATAATAGGTAGTTTGAATGGATGAGGTTATATTCTCAGCATTGGCCACAGCCTCGACCATGTTATAGTTGGGGGTAGAGTCTCTAAAGCTTTGATGCCAACCCTCTCGGCATGGAAATAGTTTTCTTTAATCCCCTCCTCATTCTTCACAAAGATATAAAGAGCATGAAAAAACTTTATCTGGAGTGTTGAATCCAAAGGACTTCACCACTTATTATTCAATCCTTAGTCAGAGCTTCCCATTTGTAAAGCTTTAGATTAGCAATGAAACTTTTCTATGGAGACATGAAGACTGCATGAAAGCAAGAATCTGATTTAAAATGTCCTTATACCACTCTGGTTCATATTTGATTAGAATTGCATAATAAAAGAAGAGTCAATATGATCAAGTAGAAAGGAAAATTAAAAAAAAAAAAAAAAGAAGGGAAAGAGGAAAAAATCACTAGAAAAACTTTGAAGTGTCTCTACCTAAGAAGGAGACTTGTCCAACTAGGTCAAAAATCTAGCCTCTAGTAGCTGCTTCTAGTGATAGCAGAAGTGAGGGCCAATGAGTGCCTTGAGGCACAAGTAGTGGTATTCCATGAGCTCTTTATCCCTTTCTAGGTCCATAGACCAGTCTAGGGTGTTTATTTTAACTTTCTTCATGGGTCAGTAAAGGACCTCAAGAAATTCAAATCCCTCCTCTAGATGAATGCCCTCTGGAACAAAGTGGATGATGGCGAAGGTATCATTCCAGGAGGGCATCCAATCTAATTTACCTCTGAATAAATCCCTCTTGTTACAATAGAGTGACATGTATATGCCCGAGGAATTGGATTAGGAGGAAATATTAAAGAATACCAACATGGATGCCCTAAACGTTAAGTTACCCTGAGGCATAACATAGCACCTCATAATAGTGCATATCCAGGATTGTGTTGGAAGTGACCATCAAAGGGTTCAACTTGAACCTCCTAAAGTAGTCTACATAAAGGTAGAAGGATTGAAGAGCAGTCCATTATTTAGTTGCTCTAGGAACACAATATAGTGCCTCTCAATGTTTGCCCCAAATATACTAACCAAAAGTGACCGAAAGCATATGGACTAGTGTAGTATAGAATGACCACGCAAGGTCGTATTCTCTCAAGGAACTTGTGATTGGTTACTTATTTATTTCACAAATTGTAAGTAAAGTAAAAAATTTTGGTTTTAAAAGGAAAAATTAACAATTCAATTAAAGCAATGAAAGTAAGAGTATGAATATGCAATTATATGACAGTGTCTAAAGATTCAACAATCTATACTCAATCGTCTATGAAATTTTCACAATTGACTCAATTAATTATGCCAAATGATTCAATTTTTAACACAATTATCCATAAGAGCTTATCTTATTAGCTATCATATTCATAGAGATAATCTAGTAAAAACATGCATCAATTATTGAATTTAATCCTAAAACTTATATTTCTAATTATTTTAGAATCCTAATTTAATGAATTTTGGATTCGGAATTCCACTCTCACTCCATCACCCAAACCTGAAATTAAACTAATTGGTGATCAAGCAATAGTTTATATTCAATCAATTCGATCAAGCATAAGCATGGAATAATCAAAAGACCCAATCATTATATTCATATCATGATTAGTTTTTGAAAACCTCTAGATAATGAAGAAATTTAGCTCATAGTTGCATTAAAAACCAACAAATTAACATTAATAATAATGGAAAACATATTTAATCTCTTAATACAAGATAACCCAATTAAAAATTAAAGAAAATAGTTAAGGAATTAAACCTTTGACAAAGTGCAAAAAACTTTCAATATCTTGACAAATTTCTAGTTCAAATCTTCTTACAAGCCAAATTGGAATGAAAATCAACTAAATATATGAAAAATTGATGATATCTAATGGAAATATTGCTCAAAACTCTAAAAGAACTCAAGATCTATCTCTAGATCTTCTATTCAGTACGAAATTAATACAAAATCAGAGTAAATTTTAGATTTAAATAATGTCTCAAAAGGCATGTTTTTATGGCCAAAACTCATATGTTCAGGCCTATACAAAAGCCTTTAGCCCATATAAAAACTTCATAGCCATCTAGAGAAGCGTATGGATTAGACGTCTGCGTATGGCCAAAATTTGAGTTTGTACAGCCTATACCCAATTCAATTTTCAACTTAGCAATTAGTATAACTTGGCTCAATCTGTATGATCATAATGCTCTTCCATATGGCCATACAAGTAACTTAAGCCTTAAAACCTCCAAAAATTGCTCCTTCGATCTTTGCTCGCTCAGGAACCTTGTGTTTAGCTCTAAAAGCTCTTTTTTTTATATAGATTCCTAAACTTTACTAAAAATAACTTAACAAACCAATTAAACATAATTTTTGGATAAAATCAACTTAAATACACAGGAAAATAATGAAAAATACACTCTGAACAACTCCTTGGGTAGCTCCCACTCTGGAAGGGAATTGTAAATCCTCTAATCTAACTTAGGCAAAGAGATGGAAAAAGGTGGGTTGTGTAACATATTAGTATGGGTGCTTTTAAACAAATTCCATTCCTCATAAATAAGAAGAGCCACATCCTTCCAGTAGAGGTTTAACACCTTAGTTTTGTACTCTTCATTATTGCTAAATGTATCCCTAGTAGGAGGAGTTTTTTGGACTTCTTAGGCTTGATTTTAACAATCTTTTAGACAAGGTCACTCAGAGCCACAACATCTTCTTCCCTAGACCTTTTTCCCTTCATAGGATTGGGTATTTCTTTTCTTAGTCTATTATTTTTATTTTGGGTGATCCATTATTAAACAATGGTGGAGTTCTGAGAAAAAGATGAAAGAAAAAGTGGAATTGTAGAAAACAGCATTCTAGAAAATTTTTGGCAAAATAAGAGCAAGATAGGGCGAAGGGACACAACACATCCCTCTACCCAATGGTTGTTCAGAATTTCTAATTTCAAAATTAAAATAATGAATACCCTAGATAACCGTGCCCAGGAAAAAAATCGCTTAGGGCATAATAGAAGAGGGTATACAACCCTCTGGACATTGTGTGCTCGAAAAACAAATGAAAAGACATCTTGTAGCTGATCTGGCATGCTTTTATGATTAGATGTCATTAAATGGGTTTTGAAGAAAGAAATAGTCAAATTGTTTCTAAAAGGGATGAGTCGTCCATGAATGGACCCTCTTAGAAGCAATGGGGATTAGGAATCGAATGGACCTTAGTTAATGGACAAGCCCATATCCAGTAAACTATTTAGATGTGGGCAAGGGTTCTCCCATTAGATTGTTACAGCTACATTAGACCATTATCTGTGGGATTATATAACGAATGTGTTATGCCTCAGCCAGGTCATATTAAGTCCAGACCTGCATGTTAAGATCTAGACCCCGGGCGATTGATATAGATTAGGATAAATGATTTAACTACCTTAGTATAAAACTAGGCAGCCACATCCTGATACAACATGGAAATGTCAGAGTCATGCCACTCAAGGACACAAAATCAGAAAAAATCTACTTTTGGAGACGTACAGTAAGGGATATTCCACCTTTTTAGCCAACTACCATCTATCATGTAACTCATCAACAAATACTTGGGATTGTTCGATCAACCAAGCAGATTGTACTGGGGAGCCCTATAAAAGGTCTTACACTCATACTAGTAAAGGATTCTCTTATTCTCATTATCTCCACATAGCTCTCTGAGTTCAAAGAACTTGAGAGCATACATTTCCTAAAGCTATAACTAACTTGATCATCAGAGGGTTATCAATAGGCAACAATTTTGGCCTTCATCTTACCATGTTCTTTGATTACAGGTCCAATCGTCTCAGTCCATAGCACATTAAACCCATCAGCCTTAAGGATTTTCCATTATTTATTGGGTTTACACCTATCAACAATGATCAATAATTATTATTTACATATAATAATTAATAAATAACTATTGATAATAGTAGATGATTTAAGTCATAGTATGATTTCTTGAGAGGGTGTGGCTCTGCTAGAGTTTTATCATTACCATACCTACTATTCAAGAACCATCTAATGGTAATCAATAATGCCCAATCACCTACTGCTTCTATTATGCTAGACCCTCACCACACATACAAGTAGCTCCTTTGTTAACACCAGCAGTCATTTCTACTTATGCAGAGATTATTCAAGCTAACAAAGCTTATTCAAAAGCAATCTCTTCATGCACTTTAGGTTAGTCAATTGTAAATATTGGAGGGTTTCTCTCCATATCTATTTCTTAAGACATTTATAATGCTAGAATTAAAGCTTGTCAATTTTTGTTAATTGGTCAATTAATATGGACAAAGGGGATAAACCCTAGACTCATGTTAATTTAAAGTTGACATTGAATTTGTTTGTGCTTAAAATAAAATTTTGGGCTTGGGAGCATAAATTAATTACATTAAATAATAGTTAGCCCAAAGAAATTTATTTGTTGGGCTTAATGGCCCAAGTAATTATTATAGCCCAACCAAAGGCCCAAAGATAAGTCAAGATCTGATCACTATTGGAAATTTCCAGATACAACTCCTTGGGACAAAGTAACGTAACATCTGTAACTGATCATTTATGTCTTCCTCAGAGGCTATTGGTGTTCTATCTTCTGACTAGGGAAGTGGTATAAAAGGCAGTAGCATACACAGTGTAATGATCCATTCAATGTCTATTAAAAAGCAATCGAACAATCAAACAACACAATAACTTATCAATCAATCAATTAATAAAGCCAATTTTTCAAGTCAAATTCACAGCTTTAATTCTAAGTTTTTAGCATTTTCTCAAACTTTTCTATACTGTAATCATCAAATTTCATCTTTCCTCAATATTTTAAATTACTGTAATTATGAAATTTCAACAAATCAATACAAACATGCTTTCAATTTTCAATTCCAACTTTCATCTCTAATTTATAATTAAAACTTAGTGAAATCCAAAAAAATTGTGCTAAAGGCAATTGGTAATCCGCATTCGTTTGAACAGAAGTTTATTTATTTACAATTTGAGGAACTTCTCCTCTAGTATGCCCAAAAGTCAGAGATTTTGTACACAACAATATTTTTTGGCACGCCCAAGGGGACCTCATTTCACTATGATGAAATTATGTAATGGTAAAGATACAATTGATGTGAGAACGTCACCCAACAAAATGCCTGAGGAATTAGGTGATGAACATTCTGAAGAAGCTCAGACTCCTCAGAGCTGAAGCAAAGACAAATCTCCTATTGATATGATTAGGGAATAATATCTTAAGAGTGATCGAAGATGCTGGTGAGAACACTGGTCTCAAACTTTTGACAAGTTCAAAGTGCTACAGGAGACAATTCCTCAAGTGGTAAGTTCAATTAAAAAAAAAAGCCAACAGTATTATGTTTGATACTTTTAGTAATGTTGAAAAAATTATGAATGACCTAATGTAGTCTCTTTTGAAAAATGACAATCAACCATCAAAATAAGGAAACACCTTAATATCGGTGGCCTAAGATGAAGATGCTAATTCTGTGAGGCCTTCCTCAGGAGTTCCTTTGGCCACTGTTGAAGGGAAAAGAATATTGTAAGTACCACAATTCTTACAACCATTCTACTAATGCTTGTTGGAGGTTTAAAAATGTGGTTCAAGATCGAATCAATAAGGGAATGCTAAAATTCCCAGAAAAGAAAGATGCCATGTTGATTGAGAAAGACTCGTTCCCACCGATTGCTTCCATAAACACAATTGACATTGATCTTGGAGCTTTTTTGGATGTCAAGAAGAAGCTCAATGAGAAAGAGGAGAATTAGGACACTGTTGGCCAACCCTCTGGCAAATTTGATTTTCTAATGAAGTACAGCAAGCCACCATCAGCAGACATCCCCAGTCAATAAGTAAAACCCACTGGTTAGGGAGATGGCCTTGAGGAAGGTGGCTGAAAGATAAGGAAGAAGCCATTTTATCACAAAAAATATTCAACCGGTGGAAACAAAGCAGCTTCCATAGTGGCAGTAGGAGGTCAGCCTCAAGGTGGATTTTCCCAAGCCATTAGGGAAATTTCTCAATTAAAAAGTAAAATTTTTTATAGTACTAATCCTTTTTGGAGTGTTTCAAATTATTAAAGGAAACATGATGATGTGGATGCCCTAAGGTTTAATAAAAATAACCAAGGTTTGTGGTGCCAAAGCCTGTGTCGCCTGGTAGACAGTGGCACGTAGTACAACACAAGAAATTTCCCTAGCGCTTGATGCGTACCCAAAAAAGGAGACTTCAGAGGAAAAGGGTTGTGGAAAGAAGGGGAAAAGAAGAACAAAATCAAATTCAAGTAATACATTAGGAAAACCTTGGTGAAAAAAATCAAAATTTAGCAGAAGGGCCCTTAAGGATCCCTATCTCAGTGATTCTGGTTATAAGGCAAACATTGATGAACCTATGGAGACTAAGGAAGACAAGGGGATTGATGGGAAACATTTTTCATTGGGATGTGGATCCACTCCTGTTATGCTTCCCCAGGAGTTCATTATGCAGGATACTGACAAAACTGAGTTCCCTGACATTTAAGGGGCAAAATTCTCAAAATCATCAGATGTTCATATAAGTGGTGTGGTAATTTAGGCCACTTATCTAGATCAACCTAAACATGTCATTCTTGAGAAGCCTTCTGTGGAGATGACTAAACACATCAAGCCTTTGTACTTCAAGGCTCACTTGAATAGCAAACCATTCTTTAGAATCCTTATGGATAATGGTTCAACTATTAATGTTATTACTCTTAAGAACTTGAGCTCTCTTTGGAAAAATCAAGATGATTTAATTTCTATTGATATCACTATTTCAACTTTTACTGGTGAAGTTACTAGTATCCTTGGAGTTTTGCGAGTGGAAATCACTATTGGTAGTAGAAATTCACTTATAGCATTCTTCATTGTGGAATCGAAGGCCAACTATAATGATTTACTTAGTAGAGATTGGAATCATGCCAATTGGTGTGTGCCATCTTCATTACACCAATTTTTGCTCTTATGGAAGGGTAATGATGTTGAAGTGGTTTGCACCAACAACATGCCATTTACAGTATGTGCCAACAATTTAGAAACCAAGTTCTATGATGTGGACTTGGGCCCTCTCAAATTTGTTGGGAGAAAGATGAACGGAGATTCAAAGCACATTTATTTTTCCAAACATGATCTGGGGAAATAGGTTCAAGATCACTCATATTTGAGTTATCCAAAAAATTCCATACTGCTTTACTCTAAATGGTTGATTGAGGGTCCTATTATAGAAGAAATTGATTATTAGTCACTCCTTAGAGGAGTTGGCAATGGCTGCATTTACCATTCATAAGCTTTTAATGCAATAGGCAGTGATTAAAATTGTTGAGGAAGATCTGGAACTATATGAATCAGACATCATTGAGGAAGGTGAATTTGCTAAGGATTTTGAAGAATTACAGCTTAAAGATATGATGGAGGCTCCATCAAGCCTTCAAGATAATCAACATGATTTTCAAGATCCATAAGAAGAAATAAATCTTGGGGCTCCCTAAGAGCCAAGAATTACTTATGTTAGTGCTTTATTAAAAGAAAATGTAAGCAAATAGTTAATTTTTCATTTCAACGAATATAAAGACTGCTTTACATGGGATTATACTAAAATGCTCGATTCATCTAGAGAGGTAGTTAAGCACTGCCTCCCTATCAAGCTCAGATTTTTCCCTTTTCAGCAACCTCCATGGAGAATATCTAAGGAGGAGTTGAAAGCTAAGGAAGAAATTGAAAAACTACTTAAGGCTGGCATCATCAATACAACCAAGTATGCAGAATGTCTTTCTAATATAGTCCTTGTTATGAAAAAGAATGGTAAGCTTAGAGTATGTATTGATTTTAGATACTTGAATTTGGCAACTCCTAAAGATACTTATGTTATGTCTGTTGTTGATATTTTAATTGATGTTGCCTCCAAGAATGAGCTCTTATCATTCATGGATGGTTTTTCAGGTTATAACCAAATTTTCATTTCTAAGGAATACATTTTGAAGACCACATTTAGATGTCCTGGTGCTATTGCGACTTTTGAATGGTTGGTTATGCTGTTTGGTTTGAAAAATGCTGGTGCAATGTACCAATGGGCAATGAATACCATCTTCCATGATATGATTGGCCACCATATGGAGATTTACATTGATGATATTATAGTAAATCCTAAAATATCATCTGATCATGTACTCCATTTGAGGAAGATTTTTGAAAGAATGAGGTTTTACAATTTAAAACTTAATGCTTTAAAATGTGCTTTTGGTGTGCAGGCTAGAAACTTCCTAGGATTTCTCATGCATTAGCGTGGGGAGGAGATTAACAAGAATAAAGTAAAGACAGTGCTTGAAGGAAATCCGCCTCAGACAGAAAAGGAGTTACAGAGGTTCCTGGGGCAGCTCAACTACTTGAGGAGGTTCATTTCTAATCTTGCTATAAATAAAAAGAATTTTTTGATTTATTAAAACTTAAACAAGAAAGTGATTTTAAATGGGAATCAAGGCATCAAAACACCTTTGATAAAATTGAAGAATATTTGTCAAAACCTCATGTACTGGTGCCGCCTAGGGAAGGGTGCCTCTGAAACTTTATATATCTGCTGGTTATGAATATATTGATTGTCTCTTAGCTAAAATAGTACATTGGGCCATCAACATGCCATTTATTATTTGAGCTAAATTTTAACTCCTATTGAATAGAGATATTCCTCAATTGAAAATTTATATCTTGCTTTATACTTTGCTTGTACTAAATTGAGGCATTATCTTTTGAAAAATAGAGTTTATGTGATTTCACAGAGTGACCTGATAAAGTATATGTTGAATAGACACGTTTTGTCAGGGAAGATTGGTAAATGGCTTCTAAGCTTGATCAAATTCTCATTAGTCTATCATCCTCAAAAATCGATGAAGGGTCAAGCTTTGCTGGATTTCCTTACTGATCACCCAACTCAGGAAATCTATAAGGAAAGGGAGCTTCTTGTATGAAAAGTAAATATTCAACCTTGGGTCCTCAGGTTCAACGATTCTTCTACAAACAGATCGGTTAGTACTGGTGTGGTAATTACATCTCCCTCTAGTACCAAAATGGCTTTAAGTTTTACTTGAGATTTTGTATGCACTAATAATCAGGTCAAATACGAGGCTTTAATCATAGGCCTTGAAATTCTTCAAGACCTTGGTGCCAAAGAGGTACTGATTATTGGTTATTCATGTCATGTAATTAAGCAGGCATCTTAGGAATATAAGTGCACCAGCTTATCCTTAGCACCTTACTTTACTGCTGCTATCCAACTTGTTGATGATTTTGAAAATATTTCTTTCA
This sequence comes from Codiaeum variegatum, assembly GCA_948294925.1. Taxonomy (NCBI): domain Eukaryota; kingdom Viridiplantae; phylum Streptophyta; class Magnoliopsida; order Malpighiales; family Euphorbiaceae; genus Codiaeum; species Codiaeum variegatum. The sequence continues at coordinate 1,234 of CAOJBK011020919.1, read as the reverse complement.
AGCATGTACCTAAAGAATCTAATTGGGAAGCTAAATTTTCTTAGGTTGTATGAGGTTTGAAAATGTAAGAGGAATTAACTCATAAGTTAATTTTGGTGTAGAAAAAATTACACCCATCCATTCAAGAAAGAGGCCTTCAATTCGAGCCATTCAACACACACTTGAATGTGGCAGGTGATTGGTGTGCCAGACTCAAGGTGTATTTAGAAAATCCATACAAAAAAGTTTCATTTAAAGTTAGATCCCAAGCTCTAAATTACATTTTAATCGGGGAAGACTTGTACATAAAAACTTTTGATGGCCTACTTTTAAGATGCCCTTCATTTCCTTAAGCCAAAAATATTTTAATGTAATTTTAGGAAGGTATTTATGATGTGCATCAGGATAAAAGGAAGATGAGATGGCTGATTAGAAGGCATGGTTACTATTGGCCTTCGATCATGAAAGACTGAATCACTTATGCTAAAGGATGCCACCAATGTAAAAAATATAAAACTATTCAACGATTACCAACTGATGACATGTATCCAGTGGTGAAACAATGGCCATTTAGAGAGTGGACTATTTATATCATTGGAAAATTTTACTTTATCCAAGGGTCGTAGCTTCATCATTATGGCTACTGATTATTTCACCAAATGGGTGGATGCAGTTCCCATGTAGAAAGTTGAGCAATAAGATGTTATCACATTCATCAAGGAACATCTTATTCATAGGTTTGGTATTTCTCAAACTATTACAACAGATCAGGGAACTATGTTCATTAGGTAAGAAATGAAAAAATTCATGGAAGATTACAGTATTAAACATCTTACCTTAACTCTTTACTATGCTCAAGCCAAGGGTCAGGCGGAGGCCTCCAACAAAATCACCATTGGCATATTACAAAAAATGCTTGAGGAAAATCTTGGAGATTGGCCAAGAATACTATCATAAACTTTATGGGCATATCAAACTTCAAAAAGAGAAGTAACTAGTGTGAGTCCTTTTGCACTTACCTTTGAGCATGATGCCATTTTTCCTTTAGAGGTATGTGTTCCTTCCTTGAGAGTTGTAAGGCAAAATGATCTGACTCTTGAAGAATATTCCCAAGTTATGTTTATGGTGCATGAAGAACGACTAAGGGCCTTCACCTCTATGGTGGCCAAAAAGAAGAAAATATCCAGGTCATATAACAAAAGAATCAGGAAAAAATTTGAGGCGGGTGACTTGGTGTGGAAAGTTATACTACCAC
>CAOJBK011020454.1:0-13826 GCA_948294925.1 Codiaeum variegatum | reverse complement strand
AAGAGATACAAAGAAATTTATAGTTTACAAAAGGAAAAAAGTAGTTTACAAAATACAAAATTACAATGGACGATTCGAAGGAATTTTAAAAAGATACAAAATAAATAACTAAGTTGAGCTAGCTTCCTCAGCATTTGCATCACCATCCAAGTCGAAGATAGGTGAGGTAGGCAGAGGCAGGGTAGCAAGATAGTCATCGACGTCGGGGATTGAGATCCTTTTTGGTTCATGCACCTTAAAGGTGTTAACCTCTTTGGGATGCTTTGTAAGGATCTCCTTCACACTTTTGTTGTGCCAAAGCATCCTATGAACCACCTCCCTCCTTATGATGTGCTTCCTCAGCCATTCAGAGGTGAAAAAGTCCTTGATAGCTTTGTGCACTCCTCCCGTATGCCTTTTCGCTTGGTCAGATAAGAACTTCAAAGTCTTCCACGATGAGTGAAGCTCACAGTTGAGCCCATCCTTATCTTTTTGGAGGCTATGAACGCGTCATTCGGAGTTGAGTAAATGTTGGTTTAAGGAGGCAACAAGCTCCTCCTTTTCTTTCAGCTGAGCCCGAAGATCCTTGGCGTCTGTGGCTGCCTTAGTAAGGGCTTCTTAAGAAGTTTGGAGAGCTCGATTATTCTCCCCAAAGCTATTTTTGAGGTTCTCATTTTTTAGAGAGTGGAGAAGAAGGAATGACTCCATCTCCTGATGATCGGAGAGAATGGCCACCACAGCTTCCTCGTGGGCCCTGGTCTAGGATAAAGTCTCCTGCAGAAAGAGAATTAGTAAAAGTAGAGGGAAATAGAGCAGTAAAATTACAATCCATAATAGAGAGAAGAGTCAGCCTTCGAGATAGTATCCCCTTATCTTCGACGATCTTCATCCTCTCAAGAAGAATTCACCACCCATCTGCAGGGAACCATCGGGAAGGGGGACGGAGGAGAAGTAAGCATTAGGCTCAACTACAGGAGAGAGGTGAAGCTGTTCGGGGGACTGGTGAAGACTGGCATCCTTGGACGGAGGGGCTTCCTCGCAAATAGTAGATGTCTCAGTTCCTTCGATGAGCTCTGGCTCTAAGGCATCCCCACGAAGAAACATCTCCGTTTTTAACTTAGAGCTGTAACCTGCCTTGAAGAGATTAGAAAAAATCTGATCGTCTTCACGAGTTGGAGTTGACACAGCTTCGGCATCGACGTTCTTGGTGAACTCCTCTACTTCGCCGGAACAGGCACTGGTTGTACCTTCGCCAACAACCTAAAATAAAATAACAAAGTTAGGTGTGAAGTTTGGAAGAAACGTTCAAATAAATGAAGAAATGACTAATATACCTCGAGCCCTTAAGAAAGGAGCAGAGCTGGAGCAGGAGGAGCTACCTTTGCCTCACCATGAGGCAAAGCCTCAACAGGTGGAATGACTTCAACACCCTGTAAGGAGAAACGAAAAGTGAGTATCCAGAAACATGCACAAAGTTAAAAGAAATTAGAGTCTTGCCTCAGGTATCGAAGGTAGTGTAGTGGCAGGGGGTAAGGGGAGAGAATCCTTGGCCCCTGAGATAGCACTTCCTTCAAAGGTTTTCTCCAGTGAAGTTGCATGAGGACATACATGATTAGTATAAACAAAAAGATACTACAAGATAGTAAAAGAACTTTCCAGCCCTTCGTGAGGGCCTCCTTATTGAATGCTTCACTCTTATCTTTCTCGCTCCTCTGCCATCAGGAAGAATCACTCAAAGAGGCTCAACCTCGACAGGAGAAGCAACCCCAACAGACTGCCCAGCCTGTCGAGACTTGCTCAGCCTCTCGAAGGTTCCATAGGCCTCCCGAGAGTCAAAAGAAGAAGAGGAAGATGAAGGGGAAGAATAAAGGGAATAAAAAAGATTACCTAAAGGAAGTGTGGATGGCTGAGCAGCTGAGGAACCTCCATCTTCACCAGCATTAGGTGGAAAAATGAAAGCTCTCTCTAGGAAATCCATCATAGTTGCCTCCTCCTTATTATAGAGAAAATTGTAGATCTCGAGGAGACAATCTTCATAAAAGGGTAGTGTGCAGTTCGAATAGAAGATTTTCAGCCACCTGTTAAATTCTTCTTGGCTACGGGTCAGAGACTCCATCATGTCGAGGACATGTCTTGCCATCCTCTGGAAGTGAGGCATCTGAAGGATTTTGTCTTTGAATCCTTGGAGCTTCAGTAAGGATTCATATCACATCTTCTTTTCAAATCCAAAGGGGTGCAGGTAAGATGCGAATGCAGAGGCTGAAGGCGTATTTCGTGAAGGTGGTTTAGGGGCCAAGATTGGGCGAGCAGTGGGAGGAACCAGTCGTGTCTGACTGATCTTTAGAGTAGGCATAGACTTGGCATTCTTTTTTGACTTTTGCCTAGTCATCCGAACGATGAAAGGTCATTCGTCATCATCAATCTTGTCCTAAACTTTACTCTTTAAGCCAGAGAGAGGGGTTGCGGGACGATTGGTTTGCCGAGGAGGGGCTGAAGCCCTCACGCTATCCCAAGAGAGCAAATCTTCGTAATATGAGGATGAATGGGGGAAGTTAGCCTCCTGGAGGTGGAGTCAAAGAATTGCTGTTTGGATCTCTTGCTTCGTATGAGGTCAAAGCTGCCCTGTTAAAGGGTCTCGCACAAGAATAACTCGAGTCAAGTCTGGCTTAGCTATGCTAGACTTCTTCTCCTTGGCCTTTATCCCCAGCATGAGCCAGAGATCTTCATTTTTAGCTTTTAGGGGCCTCTTTGCAAAAGAGGAAAAGAAAGGAATGAAGGTAAAAAGACCAAAAATAAAGATAAGGCACAATAAGTGGATCAAGTAATTACCTAGCAAAGCCTCGAGGCAAAAAGGAATAGATAGGTGCCCTTCTCTATCTGCAATTAGACTACTGTGCCATAGATATTCTAAATTAACTAGCTCCCTTATATTGATTAAAAGTAGTAAGTCCCTCCTATAGTCTTTAGTGAGGGAAGGGTTGCCAGAGAGTTTATGGTGCTCCCGATAATCCTTGTCAAATCCCAGTCCAGCTTCGTTGGGACCAACATAGCGAAGCCCATAGAATCGGTGCTTCCAGTCATCAACTTTGTTAGGCTTCGAGCCAAACAACTTTCGGTTGGGCCTCCCAGATGACATGAAAATGCCAACATCGCCTTGACTCGACCCAAATTAGAAGAAGGTCTGAGAAAGTTCCATCGAAGGGGAAACAATCCCCAAAAAATAACATAGGACCTCAAATCCGTGGATGTCTAGAATTGAATTTGGTGTAAGGGTAAAGGGTATCATGCCAAAGTGCCTAAAAACATTGAGAAAGAAGTCAGAGGGTGGAAAACATAGGCCTCGAAGCATATGGTCATAGAAAATGACGTAATCTCACCAACCAACAAAAACATTCAGAAAGAGGATCCTCATGGAAGATGCGGTGAGCCGAAGAAGGAAAAGTGAAAGAAACCTCACAGGAAATACTGTCAAAGTTGGCCTAAAGAGGCTCTCAATTAATCTTTGACTTAGGAACCACTTTTCTCCAAAAAGGGACTAAAGAATTTATGATAAATTCCTCTCTACTGACAGAGGTAGCCTTTGATCCCTGAAGCGGTCTAGTGCGAGCCATTTGAGTAGTAGAAAGTGTTGATGGTCGAAAAGAAAGAGGGTTAGGTCAAGAAGAAAAGAAATTTGGTGAGAGAGAAGCTAGTCAAAAGAAAGGGATAGGTCAAATGAGATATATATAGACCTTCAGGAAGACTTTTCACCTTCTCGACCATTGTAACTCAAAACCTGACACGTGGCGAGACATTTCAAACAACTACAGAACACGTGGCGGGTTGTATAAAAGCTCCCCGCACCTAAGCTTCGGTAAAACAAGAGACAAAGCCTACAGAAATATACCTAGACATCACAGATCTCTGATCGAAGGGAGAAGAAGCTATTGACACCATGAGGTGAAAAGCCCAAATAAAGAATAAAGGTCTCAGAGCATTCCTAGAACTGATTTTGTTCAAATGGAGGAGTTAGACCCAGGAGTTCCTCTACCTCCTATGAACAAGGGGGGCCACTTATGCGGATCGAAACAAATGGATCTAAAGGACATGTGCCCAAAGATGTCTAAGAACCTTAAGAGAGTAAGGGGCATAGGCCCACGCTGAGCTCGAGAATTATCTTTGGCCTCAAGTCTCACCATAAGATATATCGAAGGTATTTCTTCGAAGGTGACATTTGCCTCACAACACATGTCAGAAGTTCAGTCTTAACAGATGTCATTCCTTCATGAGAAGAAAACACATTGTTTTGCGCAGAGGCTTCCACATGGCCATCTTATAATAAGACACGTGGCCTAAGTGATCACTATAAATACCTAATGATGGCACACTTTTAAAGGTACGTGAAACTAGCCAAAAAAAAAAAAACTTGAATAGCTTATTCTCTCAAAAGATTCTATGAGAGTCTAAAGGGATCTAAGTTCATTACTGACTTGACTATCGGAGGACTATTACCAGACAACAACCTAACCCTTTTAATTCACACTGTTCATTGTGCAGATATCTAAATCCAGTCCAATTTAAATCTACAGATAAAAAATTATTAGATATAAAGCCTATCATTACCCTTTCCTACCCTTCATCCAAACAAGCTATATAGGAATAGCCAATACATTTCCCCACAATTTGAAATAAATATGTTTAGAATAAGGTTAAAAATGTCAAAACATATAAAATTTATTTTGTCTTATTCCATTCCCTCTCCTTACACTCCAAATTAGGGTATAGAAAAACAATATGAATTCTTACCCATCCATTCCATTATTTGTCTACCCATCATCCAAACACGAGATTCCTTCTCACTTTCCATTACTTACCCTCCCTTCCCCTTCTCTACCCGTCATCCAAACAGGCTGTAAACTTCTTCGCCGAACCATAAAAAGGCAATTCAAAATTTCTCCCAGTCAACGCTCTTCAGTCTCTCTTCTTCTCTTTAGCCGTCTCATTTTCACCATTTTATATATAATCCCTAAACCTCACTCTTCACTCTCACTGAGTGAAGCTTGTAGTGATGTTCTCTCCAGGAACGAGAAGGACAAATCTCAGCTCTCGAAAGGAGCGAAATCTAGGTCAGAGAGCACCTGATTCTCCGATCACTCCTCTACTAGAGAGCCGTAAATCTCTCCCTGATAATTCAATCCCTGACCGCCCTGCTACTGGTACTCCTGCTCCTTGGGCTCCTCGCCTTTCTGTTCTTGCTCGGTATTTATGTCTCATCCTACAACACTCTTTTCAAGTGCTACATTGTAATTATGATGATTGAAGTTCGCTATTGTCACTGTTATATGCATGTTTAAGTGCTAATAATACTGATTTTTGGCTTTCTGAAAGTCTTCTAATATTTATTGCTGTCCTTGTTGTTATTGAGATTGAATATTTCATGAATTTTCTACGGTTTTATGAAATGGTGGTGTTGTTTGATGCTTGACTACTGTTATGTTGATGTGTTAGTTGTATTACTTGTAGATTAAAGGAATTGCTGAGATAATTAGGTAATTGTGGATAATCATGCATCTCGGTTGCATAGTAATGGTTGGCCACGATAAATTCTTTTCAAGAGCAAAGAAGGCATATGTAATGAATCTACTTTTAAATGTAATAAAAAATGGCTTTGACAGGAGGCAGGAGACGAAAAGGATCATAAATGCTTTCTAATCTTACTAGATATATTTCTTAAAGTGTGATGGTTCAATGATCCATCATTTTATTGTTTGCCTCATAATGCTGATGTTGCTAACTATTCGCCCTGTCACTGGTGTAGAGTAATGCTTTTTTTTTGGTAGGGAGTATAGTGGTAATTTTAATATTTCTCGTTGTTTTGCTCTTAGATTACCACGAGCAAGCAAAAGTGAAAAGGGGGATGATGTAGATCCAACCAAACCGATATATGTTGGAGAATTCCCCCAAGTAGTTCGTGATGAACAGGCCAGCTTTCTGCGAAAATGTATTCCTGGTTTGTACTCTTAGGACCAAAAGTTTCTGACTATTCTATGCTTTTGGAAAGTTGGTAATCTCCTATATGCTATATGGTAGGTGATGCATATATTTCTGGTGGAATGGATAAGGACTCGTGTCTTTCTTGGATTCTATGTGGAAACAGACTCTTCTTATGGAGTTACTTATCATCTGTCGCTTCAAAAGATTGTATTGTTCTTGAACTTCCTTCAAATATTTCGGATGTTAGAGATTTTAGGAAAAGTCCTTATGATGGTAGCAATTGGATGCTTTGTGTTGTCAACTGGGATAAATCCCACAGAGGTAACAATAAAGGTTTACATAGTTGCAGTTCTGCTGGCATTGTAATGTGCAACAAAAAATCTCAAGATGTCATATACTGGCCTGACATTTACTCTGAAGAGGGGTCTACTCCTGTTACCAGTGTATTTTCTGTTGATGAATCAGAGGTGACTTCTTCCCCTGTTGATGGAGAGACCTCCCCAAACTGGCAGCGACAATATAATATGCTTGGTAGTAGTTCAATTGGATTGAATTCTTTCAACTCTTTGATTGCTTCTGCAGTGTCTGCTGTCCAGAATGTCTCTGTTGCCTTAGTCTGCAGTTCCAATGGTGAACTATGGCAATTTCATTGCACCCCGACTGGAATTCGACGCAAAATATATCACAATATAGTAAGTCCGTACAGTGGAAATGATAATGGTCACTTTGTTTCAAGCAAGGGCTATCCAAGGTCACTTATATGGCATTTTCCGGGTCATTCCATGGAGGATTCTACTAGGCAGTTTCTTTTGTTGACTGATCATGAGATACAATGCTTCAATGTTACATTTCATCCTGATTTAAATGTGTCAAAGCTCTGGTCTCATGAAATTGTTGGTACTGATGGAGATTTGGGCATTAAAAAGGATTTGGCTGGTCAGAAACGTATCTGGCCTTTGGATGTACAGGTTGATGATCAGGGTAAAGCGATAATAGTTCTTGTTGCCACATTCTGTAAGGACAGGGTTAGCAGTTCAAGCTACACTCAGTATTCTCTTCTGACTATGCAATATAAATCTGGAGTAAACATAACCTCTAATATACATGAAAGAGTTTTGGAGAAAAAAGCTCCAATTCAAGTGATTATCCCAAAAGCAAGAGTTGAAGATGAGGATTTCTTATTCTCCATGAGACTTAGGGTGGGGGGCAGGCCATCGGGCTCGGGAATTATACTTTCTGGTGATGGAACAGCAACTGTATCCCATTATTATGGGAGCTATACCCGCCTCTATCAGTTTGACCTACCTTATGATGCTGGAAAAGTTCTGGATGCTTCTGTTCTTCCTCCTGTTAATGATGGTGAAGATGGTGCATGGGTTGTTTTAACAGAGAAAGCAGGAATATGGGCAATACCAGAAAAAGCTGTTGTACTTGGTGGTGTTGAACCACCGGAGAGAAGTTTGTCACGAAAGGGGAGCTCAAAAGAAGGATCTTCACAAGAAGAGAGAAGAAACATCATGTTTGCAGACAATTCTGCTCCTAGAAGAGCTAGTTCTGAAGCATGGGATGCTGGGGGCAGACAGAGGACTATTATGACTGGCCTTGCACATCGAACTGCCCAAGATGAAGAATCAGAAGCTTTACTTGGTCAGTTTTTCCAAGATTTCCTGTTAACAGGACAGGTTGATGCATCATTTGAAAGGCTTCAAAGGTCAGGGGCATTTGAAAGGGATGGAGAAACAAATGTTTTCACCCGGACAAGCAAATCTATTATTGACACCTTAGCTAAACACTGGACAACCACTAGAGGTGCTGAAATTGTGGTGTTGACCATAATTTCTAGCCAACTAATTGAGAAACAGCAAAGGCATGAAAGATTTCTTCAATTTCTTGCTTTATCAAAGTGTCATGAGGAGCTGTGTTCTAAACAAAGTACGATTTATTGTATATTTCAGTTATGTATACTTAAATACTTCTGTATGCATATTTTCTTCCGCTTGTGGCTCATGTTCAGGCTATTGTAAATCTATCTTAGCTTGGGTATGGGGCAGGGGTACTTTTTGAGTAATATATCAAGTAAAAAAATGCAAAAACTAACAAATAAAGAATAAAATGCAGAGTGAAACATGCCAAACCTAACTTGGGCTTTCTTTTTGCAGGACAATCATTGCAGCTTATCTTAGAACACGGTGAAAAACTTGCTGGAATGATTCAACTGAGAGAACTGCAAAATGTGATAAACCAGAAGCGTTCTTCTGCAGCTAGCTTCCCATATTCTAGCTCAGAAGCTCAAATTTCAGGAGCACTTTGGGATCTTATTCAATTAGTTGGTGAGAGAGCCCGTCGGAACACTGTTCTTCTTATGGACAGAGACAACGCTGAAGTGTTCTATAGTAAGGTTTCTGATCTGGAAGAAGTATTTCATTGCATAGACAGGCACCTTGAATATGTAATAAGTGAGGAACAACCACTTGAGGTTCAAATCCAGAGAGCTTGTGAACTCTCAGATGCCATTCTCTATATAGTTCGCACTGCTACACTTTACAGAAATGAGCATCACATGTGGTATCCACCACCTGAGGGCTTAACTCCTTGGTATTGTAGACCTGTGGTGCGGAATGGGCTGTGGAGACTTGCATCATTCATGATTCAGCTGCTAAATGAAACAACTGGACTCAGTAATTCGATAAAATCAGACCTGTACAGCAATCTGGAATTGATGGCCGAAGTTCTTCTTGAGGCATATTCTGGTGCTATTACAGCTAAACTTGAGTGTGGAGAAGAACATAAAAGTCTACTAGATGAGTATTGGAATAGGAGGGATTCTCTTCTTGACTCCCTCTATCAAAAATTGAAAGATTTTGCTGAAGGCGGGCATCAGGTTAATCTCTCTGTGTCCAGAATTTTGTTGCTATAGTGCCAAAAATGAATATTACACAACCCTGAACTGTTTCTTTTTTTTTTTAAAGTTTTTGAGTGTAGGAACTAATGAACAAAATGATGAAATCCTTAAAAAGCTCTCCTCAAGTTTGCTATCCATTGCAAAGAGGCATGAGGGATACAATACCATGTGGAGTATATGCTGTGATCTCAATGATACTGCACTGCTCAGAAATCTTATGGTAAATTCTTTTTCATGCTTCAGAATATAAAATTGCATGCATGATACATTGTCCTTGTTCTGTTATATGACTGATACTCCTTGCAGTTTTTAAACTGTGCTGCACTAGAAGTGGGATGGATTTCCCTAACAAAATTGATTGTTAGATACTTTATAATTTGCATACGTTAAATTTTCTCTTCTTATTGACATCTCCTGTATCATTTGCATGCATTAAAAGTTCTCTCCTAATTGATGCCTCCTTTGTCAAGTTTACAAGCAAATAGATGCTTTACAATTTAAACTTGCCAAAAGCTTTAAGTACAATAATTTTGTCAATATTTGTTGTTTCTCTTAGATAGACTGAAAGTTCATTTTACTTCACACATTTTGGTTGGGATTTGTGGTTTTTGAGGGAATCATCCAGATTACATGACAATAAAGAGACCAAAAGGGACTTGCAATCAAACTTCGCATGCTAATGCGTGAATACTACTGTTACATGTTTTCTTAATTACCTAGTTAAAATTGGACCCTATTTTTGTGTAAGTTACTTAGCTTAGCTTTTATACTTTTAACCATATGAATTTTGTTTTATTGGATAGAATAATGATAAATGGAACTATAAATTGGATGAAAATGAATTTGAAAGTTTGCTCAAATTTAATAATATGAGAATTCCTGACAAAACATGTATAAGAAATTTTTAACTGCCAAGGACACTTTACTTGAACCAAAATAACCCTCTTTGCAGTGTAGGATCAATGGCTTGAACTTAAGGTTCCAAGTTGGCTTCCCCTTTTCTAGCAATTGTACTGGTGCATCCTCAAGGTTCCTTTTGCCAGATAAGAATATAATTTTTTTATATATAAAAAAAAAGAAGAATTCTCATTTCATAAAGAATCCTCATTTCATTTATTGTTTGTAAAAACTGATGGGTGAATATGTAGCTAGTGTTGTATGGCAGTGAGTGTTGGATGATAAATGATTATTGTTGAAATGAGGATGTTTAGATGGAGGTGTGGCCATCTGAGGCTGAACCAAATTAGAAACAAATGTATTTGTGGGAAGGTACGAGTTGCACCTGTTGAGGGAAAATCAAGAGAAAAAAAGATCAAGTTGGTTTAGTCATGTGTTTAATAGACCATTTAAGGCCTTGATGAGGAAATACATCCTAAAATGGACAAGGATAAGAGAGGAGGGGGAAGACTCAAAATGAGATGGGATGAAGTGATATGTAAAGATCTAGAGGAGCTGACTCTTTCTAAAGAAATACCCATAACTGAGCAGAATAAAATAAATTGATCTGTGCAGCCTGCCACAAACAAGTTTGTGATTCAGACTTAGTTATGTTCTAATGTGTAGCTAGTGACTGCAAATAAATGATATAGTGTATGTGCTCTGTTGTTTGAAAGGATTCTTAGGCAATTTGACCTTTCGGGGAAAAAATCACATTTAAGCAATTCGGCTATTCACAAAAAATCAAATTTCTAAACGTTTAAAATTGGTTTGTTTTTTTTTCCTGGAAAAATTTACCTTATTTCTCTATTCAGTTTTATGTCTGTTGTTTTTATCTATTTGTGTTTGCAGAGGTATGAACCATATCCTAATTTTATGGATATTCTTGATCTCCTATTACTGTACCAAATATTTGTCGGCTTTGATCAGTCTGTGGCGATAGATCTTTCACTTGTGTTATTTCCTAATATTACTTGTTGTTTTCTTTTCCTCAGCAAGAGAGCTTAGGACCTAAAGGAGGTTTCAGTTATTTTGTGTTTAAGCAACTGCATGCAAAGGGGCAATTTTCTAAGCTGCTAAGGCTTGGGGAGGAATTCCAGGAAGAGTTATCTATTTTCCTAAAGCATCATCAGGATCTTCTTTGGCTTCATGAGTTGTTCCTTCATCAGTTTTGCTCAGCTTCAGAAACTCTTCATGTTTTGGCTGTTTCTCAAGATGAGCGCTCTATTTCAGAAGCAGAAGAGGCTGCGAACCCTGAGCACACCAACTTGATTACAACATTAGCAGACAGAAAGCATCTTCTGAACCTCTCAAAGATTGCTGCCATGGCAGGTATTGACTACTCCTTTGGTTGCTTATTTATCACATCTCTGTTGAAAGTATATTTTTTAGTACATATCGGAAACTCTTAAAGTTCGGTGAGTTCGAGTTAATTCTGTTCATATGAACGTTAACTCATGCAATTACCTTTTTAAGACCTGTTTCCACAAATCGTTGGTGTCTTGATGTTTAATAACAGAAGTCTTAGCAATTACCTAATTTTGCTCACAATCAAGGTGCAGCTCCATGTAGAAATAATTAAAAGTGAAATATTTTGGTCAATTAAATGTACCAATGCAGTTTTAGTTAGTGATTTTGCAACTTATTTTTTGTTTGATTTCAGTTCTATCATTTATAGTTGTTGGCTAATCAACTGAACTGATACATGAAAGAGTATACGTTATAGCTGTTTGTCAACAAGGCTATCATATTATTCAATGAGTGGACGTATTCTGCGAATTTTAGTTGATAACAGCCCATTTCAGTTTGCTAATTAATATGGGATTCCAGCTGGATTTAATTGGTATGGAGGCTTGTGCCTTCTTTATTTTCCAATGTCACAAATTGGTCCTAAATAATATATATATATATATATATAGAAAGGGGGGTTGCTTCTAAAGGTTTAATGAATTAGAAATAGAAAATCAATTCTAAAAAATCATGAACTGACCTATAAGATTGGCTAATCCGAATGTTAATTACTGAATGTTTGCAATTGTTGGCCATATGATCAGTCCTAGGTCAGTCTTCCTATAGTTGCAGTCAATGTTTCTTCTTGCTATTGGTAGGATTACTCTCTTGGCAAGCATGGTAATTTTTTGTGGTGTAGCATCATTGACTTTATTCGGTTTTTGCCATTTTACATTTCCTTGTCAATTTTATGTACAAGTAAAGCCTTATTCTCTTCAACTGATTTTGATGAATTAAAATTATTTTTACTGATTAAATTGATTTTTGCTGATTAAAACTGATTTTTACTGATTATAATTGATTTTTAAGGCTTTTTTTGAATATCTTTACTGATTTTTACTGAACTTATTTTGCTAAACTTATTTTTATTGATTAAAATTTTTTTTTACTTGTTAAAGCTGATTTTTACTGAATACTTACTGGACCTAAATATGCTTGTTTTTCTCTTGTGAAGCTATTGCAATTAGGGACAAGTCTTGAGCGTTGTTCTTGAGAATGTCATCAAAACCTATATACATGTATATATATATTCCTTTTTTTCTTTGCTAAATTCTAGTATTTGTGATGCTGATGCTGGGCACTGAAGATACTGAAGACAATATAGCCCTTTCAGTCCTTAAAACGTATCATAACAGGGACAACATTATGTGGAGGGAGTTGTTTGATCGAAATGGGGTCAACTCAATTATCTCAATCTAAATGGCTGCTTTATTGTCTTTTGTGTATTATGCCTGGTCTAGGAATATATCTAGAGTTGTGTACTTTTACTGAATCATTTTTACAACTTCAAGTTGTGGGTCCTTCCTGTGTTTTCTTCACTCTTCTAGTTAAGGTAAAATTGACCTTATTTAGCAATGCCATTACAAAGGGTATCCATGTCATACATATGTGACGCTATTTGATGCTCCATTTCTTGGTTAGGGATCATTTATGGTCCAAACATCATTCACAATCAGATGTTATTGAAGAATTTCATGTGATTTGTTAAAAAATGTTGTGACTGAAAGCGATAGTTATTTGTTTCTTCTTTTATACTTATTCTTTATTTCAACTACATTAGCAGGTAAAGATGCTGATTCTGAGACAAAAGTTAAGCGCATTGATGCAGATTTAAAGATTTTGAAATTGCAGGTCTGTTCTGTTTTAAGAATGTTGTTTGTGTTTTTCCCTATGGTTATTGGATATACTTTGACAAACAAGATTCTAATGTTCAAGTCTTATTCCTTGTTCATCTTTTATTAACTGTTGCCATAATGTTTTATGTTATCCATTCACTTCTGCAGTTAATCCCATGTTACTTATATTTTTCTATGGGGTCCCACATGGCATGTTTAGAACATTATAAACTCATTATTTTAATGGAGTTCATTGATATGGCTGTTTGCTTCAAATCAGTGAGTAGCGGATCTTGCTGGGGCTTCATTCTTCCTTTCCTCTCCCACCTGTATAACTTCATTAAAATAGTTTGTTACCAATTAGTCTGTAAGGTTTTACCTAATCCATAAATAACCACTATTTTGAAAATCAAATTAAAGGTTCCTAATTTTCATTTCCAAAACTATTTAGTCCCCCGTTGATTTTTTTTAGCTAGTCTTAGGTTGATTGTAATGGAATATAATGCAATGTAATCAAACACATTTTTAGTGTAAATTTACATTAGAAATTCATTTGATTACATTGCATTCCATACCATTACATCAAAAGATAGTTACTATTTAGTCTTTGCGGGTTAAAGTGCATTACTAATTAGGACATTTATTTTAACAAACATGAAGAACCAAATGGTGCTTTGCCTATTAAGTTAATGTAATAACAAAGTAGTTGATAGAATAAAATATGAGGACCAATTAATTTGATTTCTTAACTTGTGAATTAGGTCAAACCTTAGTGTCTAAATAATAAGTAGCCCTTCATTTAGTAGCAGGAACTCCATGATTCTGTGTGCTATGGAAATTAATCAATGTAAGCACACCAGAGAAAATAGACAGTTTGAATTTTACTTTTGTATGTTCATTTTAATTCTGCT
>CAOJBK011018937.1:0-16836 GCA_948294925.1 Codiaeum variegatum | reverse complement strand
TATATATATATATATATATATATATATATATATATATATATATATATATATATATTAAAAAATAAAGGATACTAAAATATTATATGCTTATGCTTATAGCTAAAAGTTATCAAGAGATGGTATTATAAATGAACTCAATGAAACAGGCATTGAAGGAGAGGTTATAAACGAGGAGGTAAAGTTTATCACATGATGTGAAAAGAGATACAGGAACTTTAGAGACAAGTTGATAAGCTTAGGAAACCCAAAAAATCTAAAGAACCACATACCCATAGAAAAGAGATTATTCTCGAGATTGAGCAATTAGGCTTAGGGGGTGTTTGGCATTGCTTTTTTCAAAAGTACTTATGAAAAAAAAATTTTATAGGTTGTTCAAAAGAGCTTTTACAAAACTGCTTTTTGAAGAAGCAGATAAATTGACATTTTTCCAAAAGAATGTTTAAAAAAATAGTTTTAGAAAAATATAAAAAAGCAATCAATTAAATTAAAAAAAAAATTCTAAAAGTACTTTTACAGCTTTTAACAGTAATGTCAAACATGCTCTTAAAATGAACAAACATAAGGGAGTACAAGTTGAACCATTTCATAAAGCTTAAAAGAGGATCTGGACTGAGGAAAGAATAATTTTTAGTAATTTTAAGAGAATTAGACCCCCTATGTTTACTGGAGTGAATGGAGAAGACCTACAATAATATCTGGAAAAAGTGGAGAAATGTGTTTAGAGGTCGCATTACTCTGATATAAAGGCAATAGAGTGAGTAGGAATACAACTACACAGCGAGGCCTAGAATTAGTTTGAGCTAATCTTAGAGGATAGGTCTTATAGGGATATCATGCTCACCTAGGAGAATTTTGACAAAATATGATTGATATGTTTATAGAGAGGTGAAGGAAAGCCTACAAGTTGAATGCATGAGACAGAAACTAGGAATGCCTATAGCAACATACATACTATGAACCCTCAAATTTGTACCACCAGAATCACTGGTCGGCTCGACTCTCGACCAAATTTGATGTTTAAGGAACATAATGTAAGTCAAGAGCGCCAAAGCCCCCTTGTTGCATCTGGGGTAGCCCTCCTGACAAAAATTTCAAATTGCAAGGTTTACATTGAAAATTCTTCATATACGGACCCTATCGCCAAACCAAATCCTTTAATTCAAATGGACCCAAGGAAAAATCCCTCCTTTTGACATCATCAAATCCGACCAGTCAATACGAACTTATAGGCTCAAATCGGGCCTAAATCAAACTCAAAACAAGCCCAAAATTGCAAAAACATTGAAACTGGATCGAACTAAACTGAGCATGACTGTGTGCAAGCCAAGAAACTCACACATGCACAAACCACATTACGCAGTCGCAAAGGGCTAGGAGCATGTGTGAGCTTCTTTGCTCTTGTGCAATGTGGCTTGTGCATGCGTGATCCCTTTGCTCGTGCGCAACCCCTTTGCTCATATGCAAAAATTTCAAAATTTCATATCTTTTTCTCTATAAGTACGACATATTCGCAAAGTTTTGCAATATACGTCATTATTCTACTATTTTCTACCCTAAAAACACCCTTGACACTATGGAGTCTCGTTCCAACCTTATTAAACCATCTAGTCCTCCGGTTCCAAGCCGGCGCAAAGCTAAGATAAAATCTAAAATCTCATGTTTTGATTTTATTTTTATGTTATTATTCCTGAACCTAGCTAGGAAAATTCAACAACAAAAAAATTAACGTTTTTATTAATCAAAATTGAATTTGATTAACAACCTATTAGTTAACCATTTTTCTAAGGCAAAAAATGATAGTTTCTGAACCAACCCCCAATTATCACCAAAACAACCCCCCACCTTCGCAAGAAGTGAGAACGACGTAGAGTTTGATTCTCATTCAAAAGGATATACCGACAAGCCCTGTTTGTAAGGGCTTCAACTCTAAAATCATTTCTTTTTATCTTTATATATTTAAAATTGCCCTATTTGTGTTATTTTCATATTTTTGTATTTTTTTATATATATTTGTTGCTATTTCATTTCTTTTTAGAACTTTTTTACTATTTGCTATTATTTCCATTGTCTGTGTTATTTTGCCATATGTTTCGCCTAAAGGTAAATGTGTGCTCTTCCTCTGCCTTATGGCTAGCGGAGGGATCTTTTTTTTTTGGTATTTTTTAACATGTAATTTAATTTTATTATTTTTTTAATATTTCACTATTTATTTATTTCTATATTTTGGGGATATGTGTCATTCCTATAACCACTATGACTAGAGAAGGGACCCCTTCGTTTATTTTCCTTATTTATCACCTTTTTTATTTTTATTGCTCACAAACTGCCATTCATATTAATACTTGCCATGCATCATGATTATTAACTGCTATTTATTTGTTCATGCATCATTCTTAACTTGTACATGCTTACACAAAAATGACATCTTAAACTGAATCCAAACTATTTTAGCCGAAAGTAGAAAAATTACTTTTCTAAAATAGATTTTAAAGCTAAATTTACGGTCTCCGAATCCGACTTTGGTTCATAGACTAAAACCTTTTTTCATTGCGGCAAATTAAATCACTTTTTAGAATCAAATTAATTTGGTTTCTTAATCACCATGAAAAATCACATTTTTTAAAAGATTAAGTAGCAACTCACAAACACACACATGCACCTTACACCTAGAACGGACCTTATGGGTCTTCCTATGTGAGACTTCACATGCACCAATCTCTAGTGCGCAATTCACCCAAGGATGGTGGTTTCCTCCAGAGAAACAAATTGAGGTGCCCACTTAGGCATTTGGGCGGGGTCTCACACATATAAAAATTTGAAAAGTTAAGTAGGTATGCGCAACATGTGGTACTAGGAAAGTTGAGAGTTTTTTTCCAAAGACTTATGAGGCCATTATATCAAGAATTAGAGAACATTGAGTTCTCTACTCTATTAGAAATAGGCAACAAGGCATAACAGATGGAAGCATGTTATAGAGTTGAAAGAAAAATAGAATCATGAGGAATAAGTGCAAAGGAGAAGTTATCAAGAGACAAGTTAGGGGTAAGGCAGTCATAAGAAAGACTTTTAAGAGATGGGGAAACATAAATAATTTTAAGAATAAGTATGTGCTTAGGATACAATAGGTAACCACCACAATTACATCAGAACCTTCATATGTTAGTACCTCATATCAGAATGCCACAATGAGTAATTGTCCACCACACAACCTTTGTCTGAGAAAGTATTTATGAGTCCACAAATAAATAATAAAGGCATGCTTTAGGTGTTGTAAGAATGGGCATGTTTAAAAGGACTTACTCGAGCTTATCAGGAGATCTATTTCCCACAATCTGCCATTCAAATGAATTTGATTACACCGGATAATAGGAAGGAGCAAGTATAGTGTGGAAAGGGATCATAACCCATTATGCTCTGATTTATCATATGTAAGAAATCTCATTCTATTATGATGAAGATACTAAATTATAACATATAAATGTAAGATTATGAGATAACTTTATGATTGTGCATGGATACATATTATTAGAGGTAAGGTATGAATTATATAAACCTGTGAAATAATTGTCTGAAGTTTTTAAAAATAATACCCCATCAAAATTAAGTGTAATAGCCTGACTAGTACAACCTATAGAACATGTGATCAGTCATGATAATAAATTTATGATAGAAACATCTAAGTGAAATCTAGATATACATCTAAGGTAATAAAGAGAGAATAAAGTATGTAAGGATGATACTATAAGGTTCGTAGAAAGTATGGAATAAAGGTTAGTAAACTATTCAAATGTCAAAATTATTAAGGTATTGTTGCATTATTTTTTAGACTTGCGGGTGTGCCAAAGGAGAATTTTCTCAATTGTTGAATTACTGAATTTTAATTAAACGTAGCAGATCCCCAAACTCATTTACCACAATTCAATTGGATTTCACAAAATTTAGATTTCAAATGAAAATAGAAATTATAATTGAAGAGTGCAAAGGATGTTGTATTAATTCTTTGAAAATTCTGCAATTCCAGTAAACTAAATTACTGAGGAAGGTTGAAAAAAAAGATGATAACAGTAAAAGAAAGTTTTAGCTTGGTGAAATACTAAAATTAAAACTAGGAATTGTAAATTTGGTTGATTTGATATTTGATTGTTGTTGAGTTGGTATTTTGGTGTTGATTGGATGATTAGTTGATATCCATTTGATGTCCACCTCTATCACTTTTATACCCTCATGAACCACTTCCTCAGATAAAATACAGAAGATTATTAATTGCTCTGAGGAAGTTAATGAACAATTATGTTATGTTACGTTAGGTCTCACCATTGGGGAAATTTGAGTTGAAAATCATAATTTATATATTTTTAAGCTTGGACTAATCTTACAACATGTGGGGGAATTGTTTGTGCCTAAAAATAGATTTTAGGCTTGAAAAATAAAAGTGCTTGAATTAATTAATTTTTTGATCAATGGCCCAAGAAAATATTGAAGCCCTTTTTTTTGTGATTAAGCATCAAGACATCAAAAGTGGCTAATAGCCCATATCACAAAGATCTTATAGCTCATGGTGACAAACAGATCCATGAAGAATGGGATCGTAACCACCAGGCATGTCTGAATCGACAAGAACGTTCAAAAGAGTAGACTTTATAAGCTTCAAAACTGCATGCCTCAAGTTCCTCAGACAAAACCTCTGTAAAATCGTCCCCAAGTAAAAATCCTTTAGTTCCAAATTCAAAATCTCCCTTAATTTCTAACCTCCAAAATAAATTCACAATTAATTTTCATATTTTCTCTAAAAAAATTTATTTTTCAAAATCCACAAAAAAAATTCCAAAAATAAATTCATTATTTTCTCAAAAATTTCCCCGAACACCATAAAAAGAAAATTTTCTCTTAACTCTCTTTCCCCAAAAGTTCGCCAGTACAACCATTACAAGGTTTCACCGCCGTCGCCGACCGAGCCGAGACAGCAGTCGGAGTCACCGTCAGCCATAAGTTATGTGACACTAGCAGCATCATGCATCGCGCAGGAAGGAGCAACAGTGTTTTTTCCACCGCCCGGTCACCAGCCACTCGCTGCCGCAAGAGAAGTAGCGACGATCGTAGCACCAATCGTGCAGCCGAGAGTGAGGTGAAGAGCAACGCAGCTTGAGGCAAAGCGCACACAACCTAGTTTCATTCCATCATTCCTTCCACCGTCCAACTCTCCACCAGGTGCCGTTCAACCCTCGGAGCATGAGCCGGAAGCAATAACAATAGTGAAAGGGAGATAGAAACACTTACAATTTTGGAGAACTGGGGAAGTTTCCTCAGAGTTAAATCTAAACAACAATTTTTTTGTTCCCAGTTTTCCATTCAAAAATCCGAATAAGGATTTTTCACAAGTATATTCAAAAAGAATGATAGGTTTAATTATAATTGGTTTAATTATTCCTTGAATTTGACTTTAAGGAATTTCTTATATTGATTAAGGAGCTTGCTTCAATATGTGATGATTTTGTGAATATTGTTAAAATTTTCTTGACGCACGAGTAAATTTTAGTAATTTAATGCTAAAATCTTTTCGAAAAACTTGATTTGCTCAGGAAAATTTGATTTTGAACTTGTTGAATTTGAAATAGTGTGTAGTTGAGATTTGGATTTTCTCAGGGAAATTGTTATTGTGTTATTGTTGCTTGAATTTCCACAGATACCAATTTTTATTACTCATTTGATAGAAATAATTGACATACACCTTAATAAACAAGCTTCCCTAGACAAAATCTCTCAGAACTCAATTTTTTCCACTAGGAAGTTATGGGAATTTGAATCAGGAATTGATACTTAAGTAAAAATGTCAATTTTTTAAAATTTCTTTGTGATGCATTGGTTTAAATATTTTGACTTGAAAAATCTGTGACCAATTCCTCATACAATTTTTAGCTTTGATAACAAAAATCACAATAGTACCTGTAATATGGCATATTTGATACATCTTCAGCATGTGGTCAGTATGGCCACAAAAACACTAAATTGCCCTGATGCATATGATTTTCATGTGATGATTGATGTCTAATATGAACATTCATTAGGAAAATTAGAAATATTTGTCAAACTTGGCCCATTATTACATCCTTTGCCATGAATTAGAATTAAATCATAGTGAATGGGTATGAATTTTGATTTTAGAATTCTGACCTGATTTAATTCTTAATTTTCAAAAATCATGAGTTCCAAAGGAGAAGCTAATAGTTCAAAGACTCGCAAAGATATTCAGTCGGTGAGCTTCTAACCTTTAAACTCATATAGTTTACATGTACCATGACTCTGACTCATATTTTCCAGAACAGATAGCAGCTCTACCTCCTCCAGACCCCTCTAATATCCCTAATGAAGTACCTGACAATTTCAAGGTAAACTGAAGTTTGAGTGAGAAATCCATTTGTTTGTTTCATTTGAGTACTCATGCATGCTTTTTCAACAGGGTGTGAAGATTGAGATAGTAAAAGAAACAAAGATTGAGCTTTGCCCCCAAATTTTGGTCATCAGGCAAGTATTCTATTACTTTTTTATTAAATTTCCTTATAGGCTTATCATTTACTGACCACAAATTCTCTCTTTGCCATAGGGGTTTTACTTACAAGAGCAAGGACCTCAAAGTAGCTATATTGACTTCCATACTATCACATCCACTTGCAATAGGAAGCCTTCCTCTCCCTTACCAATGGAATCTTGATGAAATGATCTACCTCTTTGATGTTACACCTTTTGATGCTAGGAAATCATGGGTAAAGCACATACCAGAATGGGACCAGTGGGTTATTCCATTGAGGAGGTACTATGATCGCAACTGGAAATAATTAGGTATTATCCATTTGATTGATATGACTTTAAGAGATATACCTTACATTCCCGAACTACTTACCGCAACCATGAGGTTCTGGGCACCAAGCAGTAATACATTCATTTTCCACTTGGCCACATGACTGTCACTTTGCTTGATGTATTTGCTATTACTGGGCTACCTATCTTAGGGAGTGACATAGTGTGCTTGATTGATGAGGTTGATTCCCAAAACTAGATTTTTCCTCGAAGACTTTTGAGTCATATGCTGATGTTGTTAAGAAATATGCAGACAAGAGGGAAACACTAACTTCTGAGGAACATGTTACTTTTCTATGGGTACTATTGTGCATTCATCTTTTTTGCCCTTCCTCAAGGAGACTCAATGTTGAATACATTCCTCTTACCCGGGCTTTGGATCGTGGAGACCACTATGCATTAGGGACCATATTTTTGGGCAACTTATATGCCAAGATGAGAAAAAGTGTGAAGAAGGAAGCAATCAAGCACTTGAGTGGGAGTTTGTAGTTTATTTAGTACTAGTTACAGGCATAATTTTATGAGTTGAGTGACTATCCTCCTCAGCTAACTCTTTCCTCTATTTTTGACATTGGTATTCACTTGTTGAGGTGTGAGAGCTCTCGGTCAGGTAGTGAGCTTGGGTCCTTCTTTACTCAATTGGAAAAGAGAGAAGAAGAGTAGTTGTGCCCTTTCAAGGACTACTATGATAAGCCAAGGTGGCTTTAATTCTTTGCTCCATTCAAGAACTTGATAGAAAAGTAGATCTTTTATCGAGTTACATCACCTAGACCTCTCATCAATGGTGTTAGGTATGCTTTCCATGCTCGAGGTAGTTTGGCCTTCACCCCTTAAGCTTTGAATTCTATATGCTTTTCCTCTGTGGCCAATAGTTTGGTCTTCTATTGGGTGTTCCTCTTAATACCATAGATGCTTCCATCATCCCTATATATGGAAAAAACCTAGCTGCTTGCTCTAGGGATGATATAATTAGGATTGAGGCAACATTGAATAGGCTCACTTTCCATGTTAATACAATGAAACAGCATGATGTGAGGAATTATGTTTATTGGTGGGAAGTCTAGTACCCAATTTTTGTGGAGTCATCTTCAGGATCACCAGGTAAGGAATTCTTATCTCACTTTGCATTATATTCAATTTGGTATTAATTAGTATCTCGTTTGTGTTTACAGCAGTGGAACAAGGTGATGATGAGGATACTGCCCCTGAAGCTTTTGAGGAAAAAGAGAAGAAAGCGACTACCAAAAAGAAAAAAAATCTTTAGCTTTCAGTTCTAGTAAAAGGAAGTAAGTTGTAGTTCCTTAGAAGGTAATGGTTTCTCAAAAGAGAAAGGCACACCGAAACTAACAAAAGCTTCAGCACCTCCACCTTATAATAGGACTTCTTCAACACTTAAAGCCTCTTAAACACCTACCAAGAAAGCAAAATAAAAGGGTCCAATGCAAGCCGGTGTTTCGAGTAAGTTTTATCATTTCTTCCCATTACCTCAGTATTCTCTATTATTGTTTCCCTGGGAAGTTACCTTTTGTGTTTTTCTTTTCTTTGGGAATCAATTGATACAAGAGAGGGAGAAGTCCATACACAACCTCGGGACTTTCCTTCCTCTTTAGGATCTTTTTCCACTGAGGAAGACAACTCCTACCGCATGTAGAATGTGCCTTTCCAGCAAAAAGAAAGGGAACAAATCCCTCTTCCTTCACAAGTTTCTTAATCTTCTATCATCCATCCTTCTGCAATAAAGTTTTTTTTTCTTTACATGTTCATGAATATTTCCCATTTTTATTGCTTTTGACTTTGTGTATTGGGAATTTTGTTGTGATTTGTTTAAACAGGATTCAGATATCCGGCAAGCCATTCCAGATGAAGATTTGTCCTTAGGTTTAAGATTCTTTGATATACCTTCCTCAGACTAGGAACAGAGTCTGGATACAACACCCACTGAGGAAGAAGACACCCAAGCCAAAGAGGCTTTGAAAGTTGCAACAAATAACATAATTGGGACACTGATAGGGACTCAGAGATCTGATATCTTAAAGAATCTTGGTGTTTTGGAGAGAAGTAGCATATCAACAGTAGTGTCCTCAATCAAATAGAAGATCATGTGGAGCTTCACTTATCTTAATGAAGTCAATGCAAAGTAAATGGAAGTTTCAAAACACTTGACTCATTTCAACTAGTAAAAGACTGAGTACCAAGCATAGCAAGAGGAAATAAGAAATATGAAAGTCAAAGAAGTTGAGGCCAAAGCTTCCTTTGATAAGCTTAGCATAGACTTTGCTGCCTTTGAGGAATAGGTAGCTTCCATGAAGGCA
Organism: Codiaeum variegatum; assembly: GCA_948294925.1. NCBI lineage: Eukaryota > Viridiplantae > Streptophyta > Magnoliopsida > Malpighiales > Euphorbiaceae > Codiaeum > Codiaeum variegatum. Next base: position 7,669 of record CAOJBK011018937.1, on the reverse strand, counting down.
CAAAAAGTTGAAATGTTGAAGATGAATAAGTTGATGAGCACTGAGTATCAGTAAGCCTTAGACAAGCCTAAGATGAAAGCACAGCTCTTATCCAATAAAAAAGAAGCCATCCAAGAATGGAAGAAATAAGGATAAGAAGCAGTAAAGAGCAATCAGAAGTGCCTTGTGGCTTGGAAAAGCCTTAAGAGATTTGACTTTGATGAAATTTGAGTTATATTATATCTTATGAATTGTTAGCACTTTTATTTGCTAATGTTCATGGTAGACTGTAGTATTTTGATCTTTTTTGGTTTTGGATTTGATGTGACTTGAACAGGGACTGGTGAAGGCCTTAGGTTTTAGGATTAAGAATGAAAGGCACTGATGCCTCTTATAAATTGTTTGATTTTCACATAACACTTTTCACACATCAACACCACAGCCATTCATTTGCATAAGGAAATAGCAAAAATTTAGAAGAGACATTGTTAGAATTTATTGAAAATTCAGCGGACATACTATCAAAATTTATTAAAACTCGTGATTTTTTTTATCTTTCTGAGGCAAACAAAGAAACATTACTTACATATAAAATAAACTTCATTTATTTATTTATAAGGCTGGTCAATTAAATTGGTATTTATTTTGGCCAAGAGGCCATTTATAGTTATTCTTTCACAGACATTTCCCATATAGTGGGAAAGTATTTTTTTTCAAGTACTTATCGTTGATGAATTTCTTGTATGGCTCTCTATCCAAACCTTCCAACTAGTAAGCTTTCCCATCCAACACATGATGAACTCTAAATGGCCCATCCCAGTTAGGAGACCATTTCTCCAGCTCTCTGTCTTTTGTTCCAAGTGGCAGTATGACTTTCTACACCAAGTCACTTGCCTCAAACTTCTTCTTCCCAATTCTTTTGTTGTATAATCTGGAAAATTTCTTATTTTAGGACACCATACATGTGAAGGCCCTTAGTCGTTCCTCATCCATATCCTCAAGCTCCATCAACATATCCTCAAGCTCCATTAACATATCTTGAGAAAATTCCTCAGGAGTTAAATCACTTTTCCTAGCAACTCTCAAAGATGGAACACAAACCTTTAAAGGGAGAATCACATCATGCCTAAAAAGTGAGTGTAAAAGGACATGCACCAGTTGCTTCCCTCTTTGAATTTCGGTATACCCACAAAGTTTCTAATAGAATTCTTGGCCAATCCCTGCGATTATCCTCCAGTTTCTTTTCCAATATGCCACTGATAATTTTATCAGAAGCTTCAGCTTGACCATTGGCTTGAGCATAATATGGAGTTTAAGTAAGATGTTTAATGTTAAAATCTTTCGTGAATGCTCTCATTTCCTCACTGGTATACATAGTAACTTGATCTATAGTAATGGTTTATGGAATCTGAAACCTATGAATAAGATGTCCTTTGATGAAGGTAATAACATCTTCTTACTCAACTTTTTTTTATGGCAATTGCCTCCACCCATTTTGTGAAATAATAAGTGGCCACAATAATGAAGCTATGGACCTTGAATGAAGCAAAATAAATCCTCCAAATGAGATTGATGGCCCATCCTCTAGATGGCCATGGTTTCATCACTAGATATATGTTATCTACTAGTACAAGTTGAATAGTTTCATACCTTTGTCATTGGAGACATCTCTTGGAATAAGTGATGTAATTTTTTAAGATTGGAGGCTAATAGTAACATGCCTCCTATTCAACCATCTCATCTTCCTTCCAGTATGATGCAGACCACAAATACCTTTACGGACTTACTTTAGAATCTCTCTGGCCTGAGGAAATGAAGGGCATCTCAAAAGTAGATGATCCAAAGTTCTTCTATACAAGTCTTCCTTAATCAAAACATAATTCATGGCTTGCGCTCTAACGTTGAATGACACTTTTTTGGAAAGATTTTCTAGATATTCCTTGATGCCTGTATGCCAATCACCCACCACATTCAAGTTTGTGTTGAATGACTCAAATTAAAGGCCTCTTTCTTGAATGGATGGGTATGACTTTTTCTCCACCAAGATCAACTTATGCGTTAATTCTTCTGACATTTTAAAACCTAATACAACCTGAGAAAATTCATCAGTTTCCTAATTAGATTCTCTAGGTACATGCATAAAATATATATTTTCAAAAGAATCAACAAGTTGGATGGTAGCAGTAAAATAAGGTGCTAAAGATAAACTGGTACACTTATATTCCCCAGACACTTACTTGATTATAAGCTGTGAATCACCAATTACCAGTACTTTTTTAGCACCAAGGTCTTGAAGAATCTCAAGGCCTATGATTAAAGCATTGTATTCTGCTTGATTATTAGTACACTCAAAGTGTAAAGTAAAACTTAAAGCCATTTTGGTACCAGAAGGAGATGTAATTATCACACCGGCTTCGACCGATCTATCTATGGAAGAGCCATCAAACTTGAGGACCCAAGGCTAAATGTTCACTCAATATACAAGAAGTTCCCTCTCCTCAAAGATTTCTTAGGTTGGGTGATCAACATGGAAATCTGCCAAAGTTTGACCCTTCACCAATTTTTTAGGATGGTAGACTAATGAGAACTCAATCAAGCTTAGTAGTTATTTCCCAATATTTCCTGACAAAATGGGTTTGTTCAACATGTACTTCATCAGGTCAGTCTGTGAAATTACGTACACTCTGCATTTCAAAATATAATGCCTCAATTTAGTGTAAGCAAAGGATAAAGCAAGGCATAAATTTTCAATTGAGGAATATCTTTATTTAGTAGGAGTTAAAATTTGACTCAAATAATAAATGGCATGTTCATGGCCCATTGAATTATTTTGAGCTAAAAGACAACCAACTCACTTTTTACCAGCAGATATGTATAATTTTAAAGGTACCTCCTCCCTTGGTGGAAACAAAATAGGAGGTTTTAACAAATATTTTTTAATTTTATCAAATATATTTTGGTGCCTCAATTCCCATTTAAATTCATTTTCTTATTTTAGTTTTAACAAGTTAGAAAATTCTTTTGTTTTTCCAGTAAGGTTAGAAATAAGCCTCCTCAAGTAGTTGACTTGTCCCATAAACTTCTGGAACCCCTTTTTTGTCTGAGGTGGCTTTGCTTCAAGCACTGCCTTTGCTTTATTTTTGTCAATCTTAACCTCTCGTTGATTTATAAGAAATCCTAGGAAATTTTCATCCTGTACACTAGAAGCACATTTTTAAAGGGTTAAGTTTTAAATAGTAAAACCTCATTCTTTCAAAACTTTTTTCTCAAATGGAGCACATGAACACATGCTTTTTTAGATTTTACCACAATATCATCAATGTAAATTTCCATGTGATGGTCGATCATATCATGAAAGATGACATCCATGGCCCATTGGTATGTTGAACAAGCATTTTTTAAGTTGAAAGGCATAACCAACCATTCAAAAGTCCCAATAGCACCTGGAGATTTGAAGGCGGTCTTAGAAACATCCTTTATTACAATGAAAAATTGGTTATAATCTTAGAAACCACCCATAAATGACAAAAGTTCATTCTTAGAGGCAGCATCATTTAACATGTTAGCAACATGCATAACATAAATATCTTTAAGAGTGGCCAAATTTAAGTCACTAAAGTCTATACATCCTTTAAGTTTACCATTCTTTTTCATAATAAGGACTATATTAGAAAGTCATTCTGCATACCCGGTTGGCCTGATGAAGCCATCCTTAAGCAATATTTCAATTTCTTCCTTAACTTTTAACTCTACCTCCTTAAATATTCTCTTACTAAACCAGGCATCTCAGTGTAATCCCATGCTAAACAGTCTTTATATCCTTTCAACAGTAAAATCAACTTTTTTTTTGACATTTTCTTTTAACAAAGCACAAACATACGTAATTCTTAGCTCTTGGGGAAAGCCAAGATTTATTTTCTCCAATGTATCTTGAACTTCATATTAATTATCTTGAAGGCTTATTGGGGCCTCCATGACATCTTCCATCTATAACTCTTCAAAATCCTCAGCACATTCTTCTCCCTCTATGATCTTTGAACCCCTCACTTTTAAATCTTCCTCAGCTATTCTATTCACTGCCTGCTACATCAAAAGCGTATGAATGGCAAATGCAGCCACTACCAACTCCTCTTTTGTGTGCTTAATCATCAATTTCTTCAATTATAGGACCCTCAATCGGCCATTTAGAGTAAGGTACGATAGATTTATCTTTGTAAATCAAATTTGAATACTCGTGCACTTGTTTCTCCATGTCATGCTTAGAAAAATAAGTACTTTTAGAATCTTTACTAATCTTTTTCCCATCAAATTTGAGAGGGCCCAAGTCTACATCATAGAACTTAGCTTCCAAATTATCAGCACATGCTGTGAATGGTTTATTGTCAGCCCAAACCACTTCAATGTCATTACCTTTCCAAAAGAAAAAAAGTTGATGTAAGGAAGATGGCACAGACTAGTTAGCGTAAATCCTATCTCTCCCAACTAATGAATTGAAATTAACCTTTGATTCCATAACAAAGAATGCTATAAGTGATTTTCTACTACCCATAGTGATTTCTACAGGCAAAACTCAAGCAACTCCAGTAACCTCACCCGTAAAAGCTGAAATAGTAATAACAGTAGAAATTAAATCTTCCTCATTCTTTCCAAGAGAACTCAAAATCCTAAGAGGAATAACATTAACAACTGAACCATTATCCACTAGGATCTTGGAGAATGGTTTACTGTTCAAGTGAGCCTTGATGTACAAAGGCTTTATATGTTTGGTCATCTCCATATAAGGCTTCTCAAGGATGAATTTTTTAGGTTGATCCAGTTGAGTGGCCTAAATCACTACTCCACTTAGATGTTTGTTTGATGTTTTTAAGAATTTTGCCCTTTAAATGCCAGGGAACTTTGTTTCCTTAACATCCTGCTTCATGAACTCCTGGGGAAGTATAACCGAGTTGGTTGCACATCCCAAGGAATGAGGTCTCCATCAGCATTAAAGGCATCAAGCTCTATATCCTCTTCAGCCTCCAAAGGTTCATCAAGGTTTGCCTCATAAATAGAATTATTGAGATAGGGATCCTAAAGGGCCTTTCTATTAAATTTTGATTGTTTGCCAAGGGTTTCCTGATGCATCACTTGGCTTTGATTTTGTTCTTCTCTCTCCCTTATTTCCACAGTCCTTCACCTTTGAAGTCTCATTTTTTTTAGTACGAGTCAAGCGCTAAGAATTTTTTTTTTGCTACACCAGGTGCCACTATGTACGTGGTTGTATAGGCTTTGGTACCACAAACCTTTGTTGTTTTCTGTTGAACTTTGGGGTGGTCACACCAAATTTTTTTTTCCTATAATTATTGGAGACACTCCAAGAGGGATTAGTGTAATAAAATATTTTTTTTCTTTTTGGTTTAAAAATTTCCCTCTTAGCTTAAGGAATTCAACCTTTTGGTTGACCTTCAGCTACCACCATGGCGATTGCTCTGTCTCCAGTTGTTAAAGGATTTCCTGTAATAAGATGGCCTTCTCTTTGTTATCTAACCACCTTCCTCAAAGTTGTCTCCCCATTCAGTAGGTTTTATTGATTCTCTAGTGATTTTTTGCTAATAGTGATATAAATTTAAATTTGCTAGAGGGTTGGCCAAGAGTGTCCCAATTTTCCTCTTTCTCCTTGAGCTTCTTTTTGACATCAAAATGCTCTAAGATCATTGTCAATTATGTTGATGGAAGTAATCGGTGGGAATGGATCTTCCTCAATCATCATGGCATCTTTCTTTTCTAGGAATTTTAGAACTCATTTGTTGATCCAATCATGTACAACATTTTTGAACACCCAATAAGCATTAGTAGAATGGTTGTAAGAATTGTGGTACTTATAATACTCTTTTCCCTTTAATTACTCATTTGTTGGAAGTTTGTGGTCAGGTGAAAGCTTAATAAATTTTTCCTTAAGGAGAAAATCAAATATTTTTTCTGTTTTGGATATCTCAAAGGTGTATTGCATATGGGAATTAGAGCCTTAGGATTTTTTTCAAACTTTTGGGGATTTCTTCTCCAGCAAGGAATAAATACAGGACCTAGTATTTGTAAGGTCAACAACAACAACCTCAGCATTAGAAACTTCTTTGAAATAAGTTCCCATTGAGGCTTTCCTCCTTTGATTCTCCTCCTTGAGCAACTCTTCATGTTCACTAACTTTGGCATCTAATGTGGATTAAGCTAACATCTTATGTTAAGTATAATTATTTTATTTGTTTGTCCAAAACCATTTCAATTAGTCATACCCATTTGTATCTCATATAAACTAAGACATAATTGAATTATCCTTTTGTGGTTTAAACATCAAGACATGCTAGCATATTTGTAAATTTAATTACATGCTTTATTCAATCATCATTAACAATTAATTAAACTCCTTAATTAATTATTAATATGATTCATACAAACTAATGGGAATTACTATATGGTATGTGACTTACTAGGTTCATGTTCTAATTAGCAATGGGATAAAGAAAAATTTTTTTTCCCACCAAGTGTGTTAACCTAATTACACACTTAGTCCCATAAGTCATGAGTGACGTATAGCATAACATATCGCGATTACACAATTAGAAATGAATGTTGGTGATCATATCCTTGACATTGCATGGACCTCTCAATCATAATTACCATGCACTCAAATCCCTTTGTTACGGATTCCCAATCTTAGCTAGGGTCATGGAATAGTCAAACCCTAAATGTTAGATCTTATGACCTCTATCCAGTGTGAGTTCTCGATAAACCCAGTTTCTACTAGAAATTATTTTTAGTGACCCTTATCCACTCTAGCTAGAGGCTTGCATATTAAGAATAACCAGAAGTCATAGGATTTCTTCCTTGGTTACCTAAGTTAATGAATCCTTTCTTGGTTAAACACTTATCCCAACATACTACTTATTATGGCCACCACATGCCATACACCAATACAAAACTAGCATCGGTATGTAAGGAGTAACAAACCATAGCCACAAATATGCTAAATAACATGTCACCTCAAGTCTAAGGATTATATGCACAATGTGATCTAGATGATGTGATATTGACTAGTTGGGAATGACTCATGTATCCATCATCTAATGTCACTATTCAACTTACTCATATCATGAGTATGCTAACATGTTGTCACGACATCATATGTCTATAGCATGATACTCACTACCTCCATATCAATAAGTATCTCATACTTAATCATGGATGACAGCAGATGTGATGGTCTTCTGGATTAATGGCATCCCTACCAATAATCCTATGACCATGAAAAACCTTTAAAGCATCTGTATAAAGGGAAATCTATCACTCATATTCTCAAACTCTTTGAGAATAGATTCCCTACATAATACTTAAGGGACATATACACGTTAGATACAAGGAATGTTTTAATTTAAAGAACATATATACTTAAGCTAGTTAGGTTTTCATTTACAGTCACATGCTAAGTGTAAACTCTAGGGCATACACTGCTAACAATCTCCCACTTGTACTAGAGCTAGTGCAGAGCCATCCAACTCAGTATCTAAGACTCATCTTTGAAGATGAAAGTCTAACTGTTAGTTGATTTATAGCTTTAGTCAACGGGTCTGCTATGTTACCAGCTAGTACTATTTTCTACCTTTTATGTCCCAATGACCTTATCTGAATACATATTTTTGCCTTTCTTTATGTTTGG
>CAOJBK011018333.1:0-10416 GCA_948294925.1 Codiaeum variegatum | reverse complement strand
CTCTTTATTTGAAACCAAATGTACTAGCCTTGATTTGTAGCTTAACACATAACTACCTAGCTCGGATAAATATTTTGGGAACGCTGGACACCTTCTATTTCAGGGTAGTACTTCTTTCCCTCTTCTCTTCTTTATTGTTTTCACACACATTCAGGGTAATGCATGGCTAATGGGAGGTGAATTATTGTTTGAATGAATGATTGATTGTATGATGATTGAACTTTTTGTTATGCATGAATGCCTGAAACAAGAATAATAAACTTAAGCACAACACAATACATGTTCCACTTGCAATTTGTCTAGGACTATAAAAATTGGACAAAATTTTTTTTATCACTCACTTAGATGCTAGTTTTTTGCAATAACTTTGGCTTTCTATTAAAACTTGGACATAGTAGTTGATAGTAGTAATTCACCTTAGCACGGTTCCCACAACTAGGCTCTAGAGTGTTTAGTCACTGTCGAGTGTTTAGTCCTTCTCTTTGGCATGAATTAGGTTACAGAACTAGAGCTAGTACTTGAGTGCTTGGCTGAAATTCTTGGGAAATGAACAAAAATAAAAAAAAATAGTGCACCTTCATGAAAATTATAAAAAGGACTTTGAAAATATCATCCTATTCCACTGGTTTCACACTGCAAAAAGTATTAGAAAAAATCAAAACCATGAATAGTGCTAGTAGCCGACTACTCCATTTCATGAAAAATTGAGTAACTAGAAGTCGACGCCACAAAACATTTACTTTCACATAAAAAGACTAGTGACATGTTTAGCCAAGTTAGGTCCTTTGTAAAAAAAAAATGGAAAAAGTCATGATTGTGTGTACGAAAAAAATGATGAAAAGTTCGGTTTCTAAGGAAAATTAGTTGAGTGTCTCAAGGAATGCTTAGGTTTGATGACTTCATACTGGCCAAGTTTTTAGGACTAAACATTTGATTTGTCATTGAATGCCTTGGAGCTAGGTGAAGGGAATAATGCCTTCATGGATTTCAAATTCAATGACTTTGTCCCTAGTTTGATTGAAAATCGAAGTGTTATGAAAAACTGAGCATCTCTTTGAGTGATTGTCATATTTTTATTTGTTCTATTTTGTTTGTCTTAGGAAAAAAGGTATGTGAGCTTGTGTTGTTGATTGGGCTTAGGTTTGCCGGAGGACAAGCAAATGTCCAAGTGTGGGAGAGTTTGATATTTGTCAAATTAAACTTTATTTTTCCCCATATTCTTGGTAATTATTTCTCTTTAAATTGAACTTGATTTTTTTTTCTTGTGTTTTCAGTCATTTTTAGGAACTTAAATGGATTATAGAGCTATGTGGGATTACTTCAAAGTTTGGGCTCAAAAATCGAAGAAAATGCGCTAAAACGGATCGAGAAAATAAGTCATAAGACTACTCATGGATAGTGAGATAGCCCATAAAAAATGGGCAAGGAAACAGATCCAGTAGCTTCTCACGGGTGGTGTCTTGGGCCGTAACAACACTTGTGAAAGCTAACTATCCATTATGCTGAAATCTGACGGGTTTGAATGTATTTTATTATTTTGAGTATAACTCAAGCTACAGAGCTCCAATTGAGGTGATTTAGATACCTTTGAAAAGCTAAAAGAAAGACCTACAACTTTGAAGAAGACTACAAAGTCTAATGCTTTTATCTTCAAATCCAAAACTGGCACAAAAATAAAATATCTCATTCTTAGTACCTATCTAACTTATGCTAATGTGGAAAAAATTGGCCAATCCATGCTTGACACTTATCTAAACCCTAATGAGCCTTAAATAACTATAAATGACATAATTCTAATCAGATGGGGGCTCTCTCTTGGGGGTTTTGGGCAGCCACCCTCTCAATGGATTAGAGAGAGAAAAGTGCAGAATTTTCTTGGTGAAGATGAAAAGTTGCAGATTTTGGAAGAGGAATGAAGATTGAAGTGGGGATTGTTCACCATTCATTGAGTGTTTGATTTTTCTCTACCTATTTTTATATTTTCTTTTTCAATTTTCTTCTATGGATTAATTTTTTCATTCATTTAGATTTTATGAATCCTAATTTTGATTGTATGAATTGAATATTTTGTTTTGCATGGCTTTCATATTTGGGTTTTCTTATTTTCATGATTTATTATTTTTATTCTAATTTTCAATTACTAGGTTCTTAATTGGATATTGATTTTATATTAGATGAGTAGAGATGCCCTAAAATAGATTGATCACTCATGAAAATAGAGAATTATTTGGGGTGCTAGAGATAGACGTACAATACTTCTTTGGATGTTATTCTCTTAAATTTAATGCTACTCCTATTTGATTATAGGTTTAGAAGAGATTCCCCTATAATAGTTAGTAATTTTGGAATTTAATTACTTGAGAATGGTTTATATCTAATTTATTGAGAGTCCAATTCAATTCATTGTTTGAAAGATTCATACAATTATTCTTGACATGCATGAGAGTTTAGAGGAATTCAATATCTTGATGAACTTCATCATTAATTTTCTGTCATCTATCCTTTATTGCTTTCATAGATTAGTTTTAATTAGTTTAGTTTAATTACCCTCAATATTTGGTTTAACTAGACAATAAATTAAATTTGAGCTAGTACTTATGTGGGTGTCTCAATGGATCAACCTCGTTACTATTGTACTACCTAAAAGATAGGTGCACTTGACTAGAGCCAGGGTAGAATTAGCCATCGATCTTTATAAATTATAAAACCCCTAGTGTAGCATAGCGAACATCAATTTTCCTTTGAAATATTTGGATGTTCCTTTTCCTCATACTAAATCGAATGCGTTGGATTGCAAAATTTTAGTGAACAAAATTGTGAAGTTGATTAAAGTGTGGGTAACTCGTCATTTATTATTTACATGACGAGCTCAATTAGTGAATTTGGTTCTATAAGCCATGCATTCTAATTGGAGTTCTATATTTTTGTTGCCTCATACTGTTGTGAAATAAGTAGAAAGTGATTGTAGAGATTTTTTATGGCGTAAAAAGGAAGGGTAAAGAATGATTTCTTTGGTTAAGTGGGAAAAGGTTTGCATTCCTAAGAAATGTGGTGGCTTGAATTCTAAGGAACGTAAGTTGTGGAATAGGGCTATTGTTGGGCATTTTTTATGATCGGTATCAAAGAAGGCAGATAATTGGTGGGTTAGATGGGTTGATGATATCTGTATAAAAGGTGGCTTGGTTTGGGATTGTAGATAAGGTGGTGATATAACTTGGTATTAGCAGAAGATTCTAAAATTGATAGGGGTTTTTTAATAGCATATTATGAATGGGAACTAGGTGTGTGTGTAGCATAATAGGTGTGTTGTTTCTAATGCATATAATATGTTGATTGGGAGGTTAGAGAAGTGCCAATTTATACATTTGACTACGGTAAGCTTCTCTTGCCCATGCATTCCTTTTTTTTTATGGTTATTGCTATAGAAATGTTTATTTTCTAAGGATAGATTGAGCAAATTTCATGTCAGCATTGTTGATTTGTCATGCCCCTTATGTAAAGCTGATGAGGAGTCGATTCCTCATCTATTTTTCAAATGTCCTATTGCATGTCTGATTATTTATAAAGTCATGAATTGGCTGAATGTTAATCTGTGGCCTATTAGGTTTGATCAGTGGCCTAATTGGCTGCTAGAATGTAGAGCTTCAAAGCTTTGGAGAAGGGTTATGGTGGCTACATTTACAACCTTTGGTTATGAGATATGGCGTGCTTGTAATGTTGTTGTGTTTCAAGGTTCGAAATGCAAGGTGGATAGTTTGGTTGTTACTGTGCAGATGGTTAGTAAGGTTGGATTGTAGAGATTTGAAGGAATTAAAAATTGTAGATAGAGATAGAGATTTATTCAATTTTGTTATGGTAGATGGGTGATTAAGGTGTGCAGGTTTTTTGCAACTTTGAGTTTTAAATGTTTTGTTTGTGTTCATCGTAATAATATAATAGTTTTATCATAAAAAATATAAATTAAATAAATAAAGGGGTTAAAAGTTCAAACCTATTTTTTGAAGAATGGGAGATTGTGGTGAACTTGTTGAATTAATGGTAACCAAGAAAGAAAAAAGAAAAGAAATTGAAGAAGAAAAAGAAAAAAAAATGAGGGGCTACACTACTTCTATCTTTCGTGAATTCATACAGAAAAGAAAGGTAAGGGTTTTATGATTTATTCCTTATTTTTTATTGGTTGATATAATTTTTATTTTTTTATTTATAAATATTTTACTCTTAAATGAAACAGAGCATTTCAGTTCTTCCCCCTTTAAAATGAAATTTCATCCTCGAAATTTACTTACTTGTTGTCTAAAAAAGGTATGAATATTGACGACACATGTCATCCACTATTTCCCATGTAGCTTCTCTTAATGATCGTTGATGGCTCCATAACACTCGAACCATAGGAATCTCACATCTTCTCACCTTTCTTATCCCTCTATTCATAATCTCCACTTGTTTTTCCTGATAAGTCAAATCTTTTTCTACTACAATCTCAGGCTCATATGTGATATGGCTTGGATCTAAACAATACCATCTCTTCATCGATATGTGGAACACATCTTGAATTTGAGATAGCTCTAGAGGCAAAGCCAATCTACATGCTAATGGTTTAATATGTTTAGTGATCTCATAAGAGGCAACGTACCTCGGAGCCAACTTCCCTTTTCTTCCAAATAGAACAATACCCTTTCAAGCTGACATTTGTGAAAACACTTTCTATCTAACTTCATAGTCCATCTCCCACCTATGTCGATATGCATAAATTTTTTTTGACAATCTTGGGCAACTTTCATACACTTTTTCACCACTTCTATCTTATTTATTGTCACTAGAATCAACTTTGGCCCCTCTATTAACCTTAATCCCTCAACAACCTAACATACCAGATCTCTCCACCACCTACCATACAATGCTTCAAATGGCACCATGCTAATACTTGAGTGAAAACTATTATTATATGCAAACTCCATCAATGGTTAATGCCTATTCCAAGCACCTTCAAAGTTCAAAACACATTCCTTCATTATATCTTCCAATGTTCGTATAGTTCTCTCTAACTACTTGTCTGTTTACGAATGGAAATTTGTACTTAAATGCAACTTTGTTCCCAAAGCCTTTTGTAAACTAGACCAAAATCATGAAGTAAAATGTGGATCTTGATTTGAAACTATATATACTAAAAAAACCTCATGTAATCTTACAATCTCATCAATATATAACTTTGCCAACATATCTAAGGAATCTGTCTGCTGGATTGGTAAAATGTGAAAAGGCTTGGTCAATCTATCCACAATCACCCAAACAACATCATGCGTAAGCCTATTCCTCAATAATGCTACCATAAAATCCATTGTAATCCTCTCCCACTTCCAAGATGGAATAGCCAAAGGCTTCATTTTTCCAGCCAGTGCCTGATGCTCCTCCTTAATCTGCTGACAAATTAGACATTTTGACATAAATTCTTCCACATCCTTCTTCATTGTAGGCCATCAATAATTTGGTCTCAAATTTAGATACATTTTTGTTGTACCAGGATGCATAGCATATGGTGCACTATGAGCTTCTTTCATAATCTCTGCTTATAACCCATCAATGTTAGGCACTAAAATTCGCTTCCCATTCACCACCATCCCATCTAACTTTACTGAAAAATTAGGCTTCTTACCTTATTGTATCCTCTCTTGCATTTGTATCAAAAAAGGATGTTGTTTTTATGTGTCCTTGATTCTATCTCCCAAATCGGTTCTAATTCATAAAGTTACAACTAATACAGTTGTTTGATCAATCTTTAATTGCACACCATGGATTTTGTCTCTATTAATAGCATCAAATTGCAACCTCTCAAACTAGCCAAAGTACTCGAACTCTTTCTACTTATAGTATCAGCAACCATATTTGCTTTACCTAGATGATAGTCTATGGTGCAATCGTAGTTTATAAGCAACTCTATCCACCTTCTCTGTAGAAAATTTAATTAATTATGTGTAGGGATGTACTTCAAACTTTTGTGATCAGTCAAAATTATAAATGTTTCCCTATACAAATAATGCCTCTATATCTTCAATGCATGAACAATGGCTGCCAGTTCCAAATCATATGTTGGGTAATTCAACTTATGCACTCTCAATTGTAGTTATTCATAAGAAATCACCTTTCCATTTTCAATCAATACACATCCCAATCCTTGTTTTGAAGCATCTGTGTACACTACAATGCCACCACTCCTAGGAGGTAGTACTAGAACTGGAGCAAAAGTCAGCCTTTTCTTTATCTCATTAAAACTTTGTTGACATTCTTCAGTCCACTCATATGTCACTCCCTTCCTTAATAGCTTAGTTAAATGTCCAACAATGATTAAAAAACCTTGGAAAAATCTCATATAATGGCCACCTAACCTTAAAAAACTTCGAACTTCAATCACATTTCTTAGTGGATTCCACTCCATGATAGCTTTCACTTTGGAAGGATTGGGCATAACACCATTCTGAGATACCACATGTCCTAGAAAAACTAATTCATTATTAACCTATATTTTACACCATTAAATTGGGCCCATCAATTTGAGACCATGGACTCAAACCAAGCTCAAACAGACCTAGAAAATTAAAAAAATTGAATTGAATCATACTGGACTAGATACCTTGAACTAGGCCCACAAGCCAAGGGTTAAGCCTATGAGCCACGACCTTGGCACATGAGCTAATTCCCTAATGCATGAGCCAAGGCTCTGGTGCATGAGCTAGTGCCCTAGCGCTTGAGCAAAAGTACTAGTGCTCAGGCCCTTTTTCGACTTTTTCAACTTGATTTTTCTATAAATTCGACTATCCAGCACTCCGTTAGGACAACTTTTTAGACGTCAAGACTCTATCAAATTACTTTCAGAAACAACCCTAAGCACTAAAATTCTACCCAAATTCAGACTAAAAACACCAGACAATTAAATTCTAATCAGAATTATGTGAGGCCCTGTCCGAGCCAGCGGGATTTCCCATCGCACCTTCAAGTTTATGGCTCAAGGAAACCGACCACGTGGGGTCAGATTGCACATGGCATCATGGTTATGGGTAGGTCCCATATTTGTACACTCCACATGTGTTCGTTGGTGTGCATGTGTGATGTGTTTGAGTCGCTACTTAATCTTTAAGAAAAGCTATTTTCCTTAGGTGATTAAGAAATTAGTTTTAACTCCATTTAAAAGATTGTAAATTTTATAAAATTATCTTGGAAAAGGCTAGCCCTCGAACCATAGTTGCATTTGAGGATTCATGATTCAATATAAACATTTAGAAAATGAATTTTTCTAGTTCTAAATAGTTTTAGCTAAAGAAGAACATGCATGGTTTCAATTAAAATTAGTTTCATATATGCATGGTATACTTCGTGATGGATGAGCAATTAAATCACGACAAATATGATGCATGGACAGATAATCATATACAAGCTAGACATGAACAGAAAGTGATAGATAAAGGCAGAAAAGTAAATAAGGGTCCTTCCTCTAGCCTGATTTGGGTTCTAAGGAAGGCTCGTATCCCTAAAGAAAGTGATAAAAATAACAATTACATCAAAATCATAACATACAATGGGCATCATTTCTCCAGTTCAAAAGGATCTTAGAATGGCACAAATAAATTCCCCAAATTAATTACATTCCCAGATCTAATAATAAAATGAATAATGGAAAGAACATAAAATATAAACAAAATAAAAGAAACTAATACATAACAAATAAATAATAATAAATGGAAACGGATAATAAAGAAAATAGATTTTTAGAGTTGAAGCCTTATGAACAAGCTTACTGGCATATCCTTTTGAATGGGAATCAAATCCCACACCATTCTCCCTTCTCACAAAGGTTGGGATTGTTCTAAAAAATATTGGATGATTTTTTTTTGGTTCAGAAGCTAATTCATTTTAATATTAAAATAGTTAACCAATAGGCTTTTAATTAATTTAGTCTTAATTAAAGTTGATTTTGTATTAATGTGAGTTTTCCTAGTCAATTTTAGAGCTTTAGTCTGATTTATCTAAGAAAAATGAAATTTGATTAATGAAAATTGCCTAGTCAGTTTTAGGGCTTAATTCAGAACCAAAAGAAAAAGAAATACTATATTGCTTGAAGGCTCAATGAATCCAGAATGAGTATCCATTATGCTCAGAGAAGATTATTTGTGGATTACCTATATTGTAACTGATGGGTTTTAAACTGTCTGACCGAATCGAAAACTCCAGAAATATTGGTGTTTAGGTGTTTCTGTAATTATATGTAGTAGTCTAGAAATAGAAGCAAAAATTCCAAATAGAGGTCTGAAAGTAAAAAAAAAAAAAAGTCTAGAAAATTGACCTAGAAGAAAAGTCTAGAAAATTGACCTGGAACGTCAAATTTATAGAAAACTGTGCCGTAAAAGTCAAATTTTTTGGGCACATGCATTTTGGGCCAAGTGGATGCGTTCGGAGTCAAACATATGAGTTTGACTCTAAGCATATGCATTGGGCCTGGGTTTCTAGATTCGGTCTAGTCTGATTCAGTTCAATTTTTTGGATTTTCTAGGTTTATTTGAGGTTTGATTTAAGCATGGTTTGAACCTATGGTTTTGTATTGATGGGTCCAATATGATGGTGCAAAAATTTGGGTTCACAAATTCACTTTAGCATTTCCAAGTCAGTTCAAGTCCAATTCATTGATAGAGCATTCTAAACACACCAGAGACTCATTCCAGCCATATCAAACCCTCTGAAGTGCCAGTTCCAAAATCCTGAAAGCCAAAGGTAATACAAATGGTAAAGTACTCAACTTGATTCTGAATTAAAGCCCTAAAATCCGACTTAGACAATTTCACTATATTCAAAATTCATTTTTATTAATAAAAAATTGAATTGATTAATGTCTTATAAGGCTAATTTTTCAAAAACTTAAAACAATTTAGCTTCTGAATACATAACCACCAACCCACTTTTAAAACAACCCTACCCTTCACAAGAAGGGAGAATGGTATAGGGTTTGATTCCCATTCAAAGGCATATGCCAGCAAGCCGTTTTAAGGCTTAAACTTCACAATCATTAATTTTCCTTTATTTTATTATTATTATTATTATTATTCTTCTTTTTATGTATTTTGTTCCTTAGCTGTAAATTGTTTATTTTCACTATGTTGCACATTTTCTATGTAATCTGTAGTAGGGGAATGTGTGCCTTTCCCATATCCTTCAGACTGGAGAAAGGATCCCTTTTTTATGTTTCATTACTTCAAATGTAATTTTTTTGTTAGCTTATTTTCTTAGATTTACCATTTGGGGATGTGAGCCTTCCTTAGTATCCCTCCGGGCTAGAGGAAGGAGCCCTATTTACATTTTATCATTTTTATCACTTTTCCATTAGAAATGTTATCATATCATGTTATCTGTTCATGAATCATTCTAGTATACTTAGTCTATTCATGGTATTCCATGCATACACAAAAAACCTTTTTACCCAAATTCATACAGGTTTTTAAGCTTAAGCTGTTTAGGAAATAACTTGATTTTTTCTCAAATTAATGTTTTTATCAATCACGAGTCTCCGAATCCTCCTTTGGTTTGAGACTCTCCTATTCCTTATACATTGGGAAAAATATCAGTGTTACTAAAAATAGAGTTAATTCTAGTTTCATAATTACTAAGAAAATTAAATGGTTTTCTAAAAATTAAGTCAATGGGCCCATAAGGAGTTCACCTAAAGTGAGACTTTTCGAAACCTGATGTCATGCGCAATCTGACCCCACATGGTTGGTTTCCTCAAGCTAGAAACTCAAAGGTGTGTTTACAGCCTGCAGGCTCGGACAGGGCCTCACAGCTGGCGACTCCATTAGGGACATTTTAGAACTAATAAAAAAAATGGTCTATTTTTTATAAAAATAATCTTGGCTTAAAAATTTATGGAGTTGGTTATATGCATTATTTTAGATGCACTCTTATTTATAGCCAAACACAGGTAGCAAGTAAATCTAGTGAGGTTCCCTCCTTAGGACTTCTTTGTCAATAGTGCAATCACCTAACTCATGGCAGATTCACTGATCCTTTCAGTTGGGAAAATAAGGTCGTACATAGCCATTGGACCCATGGGAATCTCTTTGATTAGCATGTGATTAGGTAATTGTACTTATAGTACCTAGGTAACCTTCAAACCAGTAAGCTTTCATGTAATGATTATAATTGAATTTAGGTCTCTTGTACCCTAAAAACTCTAATATTATTGTCATCATAAAACCATTTTCATTCATGCATACATGCATCACTACATAAAATACTTGAACCAAGTGAACTACTCTAGATAAAGTTCTTAAAGAACCTACCTTTTTTTCATACAAAATTGCCTTCCATTAATCCCATTTCTCAAAAGCTGATACCCTATATTTTCTATCCAAAGGTCAACATGTCCACTAACAA
>CAOJBK011018168.1:0-14537 GCA_948294925.1 Codiaeum variegatum | reverse complement strand
TTTTTATCTAACATTTGATTAATTGGGTCTACTCTATTTTTAGCTCTTTTAATTGATACCCAATGTTAATTGAAGCAATACAACAAAAATATTTCATAATTTAATATGACATTGACTTTTAAAATCTCTTTAAATTAACACGTCAAAAATAAATTGTATAATATCGTCAACTACAGTCAACATGGCGCAGACGTGGAGAATTAATTATCATATGCCACATTTACATGGTATAGATAATATTTAATCCTCATATGTTGAGCCACAAGACGATCTTCCTCACCATGAATGGTTAATTAGAGCAAGTTGTGAGAATAAGGCTTCACATAAATTGCAAAGAAGAATCATAGTAAGATCGGATGAGATATTCCATCATTGATGTCTTTTGTTACTTTCCTTTTACTTTATGATAAATAAGGGAAAGATGTCAATTGCACTCTATTGACACTTTTCTTATGTTGGAAGTGAAAGGAGAAAATAAATATTTATTTATTAGCATATAATATTTATAAATATGAGTTAAAAAAAAAAAAAGAGGGTTGGGTCCTCATTCCAGATCAGAAAAGCACATCGAAGTTGTCCATTTTGCCCAATAGTGTTCTTTATTTTATCTTTGTTTATCAAGGAAAGTCAATTTTACTTTTAATTTTATTTATTTATTGTAATTTCAATTTTTCGAGGTCATAGTTCATTAATACAATACCCACCGGTTTCTCTTTTGCCTTTTTTCCCCCTCTAGCCTATTATTATTTTCATTGATTTGTACTAGGTACTGTCCTTAAATGACGAGGGAAGAGTGTATGAGAAAATCACACAGTCGTAAAAACAACTCAAAATTTGAATTATTTCTGAATTAATTATAATCTGTTTTAAAAGATCCCTAATAACACATATTTATAGTAGAAAAGAATCCCAATCCTAAATAAATAAGGAAACCTAAAGAAAATCTAAAAAACATTCCTTGCAGAAAAAGGAAAAACCGAAAAACACTAATTTGGAGGTCGAAATGATGGAATTTGGCCGAAATACGGCGGACCACTCAGCAAAGCTGTGACTTTGACTCGCGGGCCTGTTTCCGATAAGAAAACTCATAAAAATCACCAAAATCCGACACTTCAGACTTTTAGCTGCAAACTTGACTAACGGGCCTAAACGCTGAATTGTGCCTCCACGTCATTAAATAGTAATTAAATATCATTATATGTTATTTTTCTTGCTATAACAAACTTTTTATTGGTACTACTCCACAACTTCGGTCTCATTCATTTGTGAGGTCATTTTTCTTGAAGTATAAGTATCTATTTGTATATTTATGATTTGAGTTAAAAATGCTAATGTGTCAAAGAGGATAGTTCAAAAGATTACATGAAAAGAAGTCTATAGTAAATTTGAGCTTAAGTCAAAATCAAAGGATGGTCAAAATTAATCTTTCGAAGAGCCTACGGTGATGAGTCTTCGTAAAGCTTGAGCAAGGAGCCTTCACATTGGAGACTTCAGAGTTCGAAACCTTTGATCACTAACATACAAAATAGATCAACTATCTTAAAATTCAAAACTTATTTCAACATCCTGTGTTCGGTATATTTATGTCAAGAATCATGTTTTGAGAGTCAATAAACTCGGAAATGTGTTTTTTTTTTTTGCACTGACTATCATATCTTGACAAAAGAATATACTATTCTTTATGCTAACAATATTTCTGTAATAGCTAATGTACCTCCAAGGGACAAAGTCTTTGATCTTAACTCATCAATATGCCATGTACGCACAATTTAAAACCCCTAAAAGGCCTTCAACTTTTATAGAGAAGATTCAAAAACCACAATTTCACTTATGCTAAAAACCTCCATTATTAGAGAAGAGTTCAATCATCTAGTTCAACATTACTAACTTGAACATTACCTCTTCTAACCATTGTTTGTATTATAAACTCAAAGTACTGTTCAAAAACCCAACTTTGAAGAGTTTGAGAATCATCACTTTATATACATATATAATGATTTTAATTTTAATTTTAATTTAATTTTATATGTAATATAATTTTTTTTATAAGACCGTTGATTTTTTTTTTCTTTTAAGTGTAAATGAAATTTTTTATTTTTCTTAATTTATTTAATTACTTCGTGATTTATCTAAACTTTTTTTAGGGAATCTTAATTAACTTAATATATTTTATAGAAAAACTTACAGACTTAGATAGTAATGTTGCAAACACACAAAAACTTATATAAATGGTATGGTATTGATATCTCTGAGGATACTGGGATCCTAAAAACTAACTCGAAAGCTAACCTGCAAGACAAACAAAGACTATGAGGATGTCTTATCGGCAGCTACTCAGATGTTTAAGTCAGTATTCTACCTTGGAGAGATTCAGTGTAAAGTAATATAGAGTTTAGAGTTATTAACATGTTTCCTATCATTTAGGTTGGTTTATAAATTGTTAGATAGTCTTCAAGTCCTACAAGGTAGGTTAATAGATAGACATCTCATGATTTTAGAGATAAGAGAGAGATAATATGAGTTTATCTCTTAATGAAGTTTATCTACTACTATGAGTGCGAGCTCTCCTTCGGAGGTCGAGCTCTTGCTAAGGTTAAGCCCTTTCTGAGGTCGAGCTCCCTTAACCATTTGAGGTCGCGGTCCGATCCAACTTTCCAGATATGGGCCACTTAACGTGGCTTGGGGGTCATCCATACGAGGGAGAGGTTATCACATATCCCCCCCCCCCCCAATAGATTCTAGTCAAAGACTGAGGGATTCTTATTCCCATCTAGCATCTTGAACAAGATGAGAACCTAGAGCGAGGTATACCTCGTTCTATTCTAGTTTAAATGCTTGGATTCATGAGTGGGAAACTTTCCGCCCATTACACATGCTAGCCACGTGTTGGAAACTCTGCGTTTCTCAAGAATGTTCAACATGCCTTCAAGTTACGCATCCTGCCAAGCCTCAGTACATGTCCTCTCTTGGCGGTCTTGGTAACAGAGACGCCACTCTGCCTTCCCCACGCTCCTGCCTATATAAGGAGTCAAAGACACTTTTCAAATTTTCTTTCTCTCTTCATTTTTTACTCTCTGTTTTTGAGAATTTTTGACAACTCCTTCATTCTCCGATCACCGTCAGTGCCTTATTCTCAGAATTACCAGGTAATTTTTCACCCAAAGCCTCCACCTTCCTCTTTATTTCTTCTTTTCCTCTTCATTATACATCATGAGTGATCATAGTGATAGCCAAAACCTAGAGGGATCTATGTCCCATTTTCTGGCCATGACTTGAGCCGCGAACCAAGCCCCTCCATTAGCGTTGAGTACCTCAGGGGGAAGCCACTTCTAGACCTGATTGACCTCTCCTAGAGAATCCTTTATAGAAGAAAATAATTATAAAACCAAGTGAAGGGATCCATTTTAGATGAGAAAATGAAGGGGCAATCGTCCCATGTGAGGGAAGGGAGGAGAATCTCCCTGAAGTAGATCCCTAGCAAATCGGGGGTGATTAGGATAGCTAGCCTGAGTAGGGTGAAGGGGAAATCCGACCAACTGAACCCCCTAAAATAAAGAAAGGTAAGAAGGTCTCTTCCAGCTTTAAAATGGGGGCAAACACCCACCAAAAGACCCCCAAGGTAGATTCTTTACCCACTGTGTTGACCCCTGCTGAACTGAAGGAGATAAGGGAAGAATTTTCCTTCCTAGAGGGCTATATGATAGGTCTCCCTACCAACTCACAAAGGGTGACCTCTATACCTCATGGAGGGCAAGTATGCTATTATGACACCTTAGCCTCTGGGTTAAGGCTCCCTCTCTCTAGTCTAGATGAGGCCTGGCTTCGAACCTACAACATACCAATCTCTCAAATTCATACTGATTCCTGGAAGATCCTCAGGGGGCTACAAATGATGGCTTATTGGCTGGGATTCCAGTTGTCGGTACCCATTGTACAACATCTATATAGGGTTGTCCTAGGAAGAGGGCTCAATTGGTTCCATCTGCTTTGAGCTGCCCTCTTCATTGAAACCCATATGGAAGCAAAAATTCTTTTTCTTTTGTTTATCACGATAGTCTTGCCTCTCTACCCAAAAACTGGAATAAGGATATCCCTATCCCTCATAGGAAGCGCCTCCCTGCATTAAAGAGCACCGAGGTGGACCAGCTGAGGCTAATACTCAAGTGGGTAGATGAAAGTGGGAAGTATGACAGAAGATCCCTAGTTGAGACTTTGTACACAGGAAAAATAGTAGATAGACTAGGGTGTCGGCTTAACCATCTGGGGGTATCGATCTTTATCCCTTATACTTTCTTTTTCTTAGTTATGCTAACTGACCTTCTTATCTATTCATTTTATAGACATGTTGACTATCCTCAAAAATATGAAAAAGGAAAAGGATCTGGAGGCCCAAAGATCTCAGACTAGGGAGTCTAACCCTCCACCTCTGATAGAGACTTCAAACCTTCCCGCCACAGAGCAGCTGGAAGTTGGGGCTTGCTCAGATTCGCCAACAGCTCATGCTGGACCACTACCACTTGTGGTGGCTATCTCTTCCGAGGGAAAGGATGACCACCCTACATCTTCCCTTGCTCCTACCCATTCAATGCCACCAAGGGAGGAGATCCTATTAGTGGAGCCTAAAACTGGTATCACAAGCTCCTCTCAGCCATCTAGAGGTGTTCTGGCTAGCATACTTGTAAAAAACTTCAGGCCCAATGCAAGCCTAGAAGATCGACAAGTGACCAAAAAGGTGGTGGGCTCACCCATTCCTTCGGCTAACCTTCATCGTCTTCAAGGTATGAGAGATGAAGAAATGGGCTTGGAAGGCTACAGTAAAGCTTTGATAGTATGTTTAGTTTTCCTTAAGTTTTTTTTAGAGAACCTCCTCCTCATAACTTTCACATTTGGTCATGATAGCTAGCTGAGCTCTTCTTGGCTCAAAGCACCTCTCTGGCTTGGTAGTCAACGAGCTTAAAAGCTGAGAAAGAAGCTCTACAGAGGGAGAGGGCTTCTTTTCAAAAGAGCTCAGCAGAGGCTTGAATTTCCTTTGAGCTCCAAGCTAAGGAGCTGGAGACTTTGAAGAAGACCTTCAACGAGGCTGGGAATGAAGAAGAAAAGAAAAAACAGAGCCTCGAGAAGGAGTTAGAAGAGTTGAAGAGGGAGCTCGAGACCACCAAGAATGAGTTGTCTACTTGGGCTGCAGAGGTGGAACACCAATCAACAGAAATCGACCTCCTGAAGAACCAGAGTGTAAGGTGGCTAATTGCCTTTGGTAAGCAGTTGGCAGAAAAGGTGGTAAAATAGCTTGGGTCCTCTGCTACTTTCTTAGCTAATGTCAAGACTTCAGAAAGCATCTTCACCGAAGCTCCAATCTAAGATAGTGTGAGTTTAGCTAATATCAATCTAATAAGAGCTAAGACTCGCACTTATATAGTGATAATTGTAGATATGTAAATTTAATAATAAATATTATCATTTATTGGGATTTGAATCAATGCGGTAAATTTTTGTTTTTTACCAAATAATCAATGTGATAAAATTTAAATTTATTTAAAATCATTTTTTTAATTTTTTAAATAATACTTCTGATATAGCAAAACATTTGTAAATTAAATTTACTAGTATAATGTTGCACATAAATGCGTGCATTTATATTGTATAAATATTATGATATAAATTATTTTA
Organism: Codiaeum variegatum; assembly: GCA_948294925.1. NCBI lineage: Eukaryota > Viridiplantae > Streptophyta > Magnoliopsida > Malpighiales > Euphorbiaceae > Codiaeum > Codiaeum variegatum. The sequence continues at coordinate 8,870 of CAOJBK011018168.1, read as the reverse complement.
TAATTTATTTAATAATTATATTTTTATTTTAATTAATAAAATAATTTAAATGAAATCAAATTAGTATTTTTTAGATAAAGATAATAAAGAGTGGGAAAGGGAGTTATAGTTGAAGTGAAAATATGAGAGAGTAATTTTTCCTTTTATGAGGGTATTTTTGTTCAATAAAATTTGGAGTACTAAGTATGAGTGTTAGCTTTATATGTTACTATAGATTTAAAGTAAAAGCATTTGAAATGAGATAAATATAACATTTTAAAAAAATAAATAGATTTTAGGTAATTTATTTTACACTTTAAATTATCTATATAAGCCTACTTTTACACACACAATGCGTGCATTTTTTAAAATGTCAATCATTCTAAATTACTATTGGAATGTTGTATGCAAATGTTTGCATTCATATTGTATAAATATTATGATATAAATTTTTTTGTAATTTATTTAATAATTATACGTTTATTTTAATTAATAAATTAAATTAATATTTTTTAAAAATAAAGATGATGAAGAGAGAGGATAAGAGAGTTATAGTTGAAATGAAAATGTGAGAGAGTAATTTTTTCTTTTTTTGGAGGTATTTTAGTCTAACATAATTTGGAGTCTCATATATGAGTCTTGGCTTTATATATTACTATAGATAACAAAAAAAAAAGATAATTTAATTAGTAGTCTCTCTATTCAAAATTATTTCATAGGTCATCATATATAATTATTTTATTTTTTTCCTTTATTTTTTTGTTATTTTATAGGCGTGCATTTTATGTTAAAAATATCATATTAAATTGATCTTTAAAGCATATTTTCATCTTCAATTCAAGATGAGGGTTACAACACCAATCAACAAATAAGTCATGTTATTCTATGGGTATATCAAATGCGTGCATGATAAATAATAATTGAAAACAAGTCTCATATAAATATGACATTACTATTTATCCCTCATAACAGCAAAACAAAATAATTCTTTTTTTTAAAGGGTAAAAAAATCAAATTTGTTAATATTTAGATACCTACAAATAATAAAATAAAAATACAATATAAATAAATTACAATAGAATTAAAGAATTATTATTATTGTAATAATAAAATATCATTTTATTTGTGTTCGTGTTAGAATTTGAATCACGAGCCGTTAAGGGCACTCGAGTTTGGTAATATTGGTCTTCGAATCCTCAATCCGATAAAAATAAGTGTCAGGGTTCCCCGTGTTAGTCTAGGCGGGTGTTTATACCACTCGAGTGTGAAATATATCCAAACAAATAATAATATTAAATCGTTTTCACTAATAGTCCAAACAGGTGATATTTTGGGTATTTTTATATTAATACAAAAGATGATTGATAAAATAATAAGTTTAATGAGTAAAGGAATACAAAGATAAACTTAAGACCAGATAGTCATCCCTGGGGCTGAAGATAGCGTCGCCGCCAATTTCAACTCCTGGGGATATGATTAGATCTTTCCTCTCGGATGTAGGTGTCATTGTCACCAAGAGCTCCTGGCCAGTGAGAGTGGGATTTGATATATAGGTTTGAAAATCGTCAAGCTCAATGAAACTGAACAGAGATATAGAAATGATCGTCGCTTCGACCGGGCACTACAATTGTGATTTAGGCAGATTGGTAGAAAACTAAGTTACAACTACTCCTAAAAATCTTGCCGGAACAAAATAGGGTTTTTAGTGATCAAAGTTTGGATGCCTTTACCAAAGGTTTTAGTCCTCTTTATATACTCTTCCTTCTCAAAGGCGGTGGTGATCTGTCCCAAGGAGATTTACGGGCTTGGGCTTAGGACTCGTTTCTTGCAAAAATCGGACTTGGCCTTTTCTTATAGGCCCATGAAATGTGTGGCCTTATGGTGATAATCAATTTGGGATGAGGATTGGAACTTCCAATCCCTTTATCTAGATCCTAGGCTTGTATCTTATTGCCCTTCTTAATCTTAGGCTTGTGGCCCATGTTTCATCACCGTGTACTGCATCCTACTTTAGGCCCATCTCCTTTTTGGGTAAGGTTAACTCAGTGGCCTACGTTTTGGACTCAGAGCTTTGGTTGTTGGGTCGTTGTTAACAATTCCCCCTACATCCCGTACCGAAATATCACACATCTATTCGGCTAGGGATGCATATGCACCGACCTTTCTTGCTTAAGGGCAATATCGTCTATTATCCATCAATCATTAGGGAATGACTTTCCATGCCTTTCCAACTTCTGACGTTTCGCCTATTCTTGCCCAAACTTGTGCCTCAGGAAGTGGATATGTTGTTTCCTTATTTAAGGCTATAAATTCCTTTCCCTTAACCATTTTAATCATTTTTCTGTTTCAATTTGCTAATCAATACTCCAAGTACCCTCGCCAAACTTTTCTCCCGGTAAGTTCTAATCCTTTTTCCTGAATTCATTTGATTTTCTTTTTTTGGCGAAAGCTTAAATGTTCTTTTTCTTTTTTCGCACTTGGCAGTAGACTCAATAAAATGACCAAATCAAAGGGAACTTCCTCCAATGTCGACCCCACCTTGGCATCCAAGGACTTATCCTAAAATGAGGAGGTCATCAATTAGGTACTCATTCCTTATGAACTAGGTTGTTCTGTCGAACCATGTTCTAGAAGTATAGGGTCCTTTCCCGAGTTTCTTTTTGGGGAGGATAACCCCTCTAAATTTTCCCATGACAATCTGACCTCAACCTAGCTAGGAATGCCCTTAATAAGAACTTGGCCTGGGGTGAATAATGATTTTAGGCGCTCGTATAGTAAGATGAGCCCTCCTTTTAATAAAGTTTGGGTCGAAGTGGGTATAGACCACTTGTTAGACTTGTGTTTAAATCCCATTCTGCTCCATCACCCCTTCTTTTTCTCTCCACTTCTCTCACATAGGAGTAATGTCTTTGCCTTTAGGTTTAGAATGATGACCCTTACCCTTTACGACATAGTTGTCCTTCTAGGAGTCCCTATACGGGGAAGCCTCTTAATCCTCTCATGCCCATTGACGACTCCTCTTCCATTTCCTTCCAAAGGACCTCCTACCAACACTTATATATTAATAATCACAAGCATCCTGAACCCCTTTCTTCTGAGGAACACAAAACTTTTCTTCTTTATTTTCTATGTAAATATGTTTTTTGTACAACCTTGGTTAAGGTCACTAAAGAATATCTTCGAGTGTCCAAGGCTTTGGTCTCAAGCAATAAATATGACCTTGGCAGCTTGATTCTTGCCAACTTGTACATAAGCCTAAATCAAATTCTTTCTAGCCCCATGGTATCTTCTTTTTCTCACCTTCGTGGCCCTATGTGGGTCCTTCAGTTATGGTTAATGGTCTATTTCCTAGAATATGTAAAGATGCCTGAACCCAATCCTGCTGCCAATTTCCCAACTTTTTTCCCATTACTTACGTCGGGGTACTATCGTCGATGTTGAGTTCTACGAATTCATGGAGTATCTCTACACCACTCGTAGAGTTCATAGCGAGAGCTATTCCATTTTGAAACCTTGTTGATATGGTCCTGCTTGGACCCATCTTTTCCCTTCCAAAATAGAGTTATCCCTTTCTCATCATCTTCACTTGAAATGGGCTAATTCTTGGGTAAGTGCTCTAATAACTCGGGATCTCCCAGTCGACACTTCATTAAACGCCTGAGGAGGAGTCGAAGTTTATTGCCCCCAATTATGTTTGAGACAATTTGGGAATTGGAATGAGCTCCCTTATCCCACTATTTTCTCGTTGAACCACCTGTCCCTCATTCGACTATTTGTTACCAAGGTTTATTTCATCAAACTCCGAAAGCTTCACAATAACCGCCTTAGTGAGCTTAGAGTTGTCGACATGATCGAAAGGCCCCGTGTTACTTCCAGTCTTATCACTTGGTGGGAAGGGTACATAAGTTGAGTCTACGCCAAAGACTTTGAAGTTTTATGGTCTAGGTTGTAGTTTTCGGTGAAAGGTACTAACAATCCTACTCCTGTGCAGGATTCAGGCCTGGCCAGACCTCGAGGTGAGTTCCTCAAGCAAATTTGTAAGTTTGAAAAATTTTATGAAATAAAATATCACATACTTCCATATTTTATACATGATGTTCTCAAGGCCCAACATTGAATAAAAAACCAAACCTTAACCGATGCCATTTTTATCATGTGATAAAGAAATCACACCTTTTAGAGATCATTGCCATAAAAAGGTCTCAGTCGAAGGGAGACAAATTGACCCTTCTTTTCCTATTCCCAAAAAATAGTTTCCTTTGGAAATCCCATTAATAAAATGGCCACCTTTGCCGACTGTCCCCTTCAGGGTTGCAAGGCCCATTCTCAGAACAATAAATTATCCTTCCAACCTTGTGACTTTTACTGGATTTCACACAATAGATTACCCTTCAGATACCCCCTTTTTATTGGCCTGTAGCTTTCAGACTACTCGAACGGAGTCTAGGTAGATTTCCATTGCCTTGGTGCTTCGGTCAATCCTCTAATATTTTATTAATTATTTGCCCTGCTTGCAGCTATAGCTCCGAGACCCATTAGCGATATGCCCTAACACTGAAGAGGGGAGTGAAAGCTAATGTCCTTGAATCCTTTCAAAAGAAAAAGGTAATGTTATTGATGTTTGGCTTGGATTTTAGACATGCTCATCACTTTCATCATTTCTAAGCAGAAACTGAAACTCAAGGTTAGCCCATCTAACGCTGCTATTGCTTTTACCAATAATCCCTTATCGGCTAAGTCCTCACCTTCCTAGAAAGGGTCTGATTCCACTTCTGCCGGTTCAAAGAGCGACAACCTTTTTCACTCTAAGCCTTCTAAGAAAAAGGGCTCCAAAGGGACTGGCTCATCTTTTGAGGGTCAGAAACATCGACACACTGCATCTTCTTGCTCAGAGCATAACGAGAAAGACCCACTGACACCTGTCGAGGCTCAGGACTCCCTACCTTCTATGGCCACTTTGCCTGGTACTACTGACGAATCAGAGAGAAGGTCCTAGGGTAAGCACATGGATGTAATATATGTAGTTGAAAGCACAAGATCTAACGCTCAACAAACTGATGTCCTAGCTCAAGGGATTCTTTCTTTTAAAGCTCCTTTCCCTTATTCGATCGGGAAGGGCACAATATAGGTAATTCTTTCTTTTGATTTGATTTCAATCTCTTTCGTATGCTCAGTTCTGATCTTATCATTTCTTTCTCTCAGGACAAACTCAGTGACCTCAAGGATTATTTTGCTTCCTCTAGTTTTGATGACGAGGAGTCTCCCAAAGCTCAGCTTGCAAATATTCCCCCTAAATGAACTTCGTCAGATGTTGCAAAGGAAATCATTACTCATAAGCAAGTCTTATCAAGTATGGCGAGCAAAGGTCAGCTTGAACTCTTAGAGGAATCTATTTAAACCAAGGCCAAGGAGAGTCTTCAGTTCATTATTGACCATGCTACTGAGGAACATCTTTAAGTTGGGGCAAAACAAACATTGGGAAACTTCCTCCAGGACTTTGATTAAAGCCTCTAGGCCTGCAAATATATTAACAAAACCAAGGCTCAACTCAAAGAATCCCTAGCCTAGCTTTCCAAATATCAGGTAGAGGAAAAGGTTCTTCAAGGGAGGGGAAAATTTTATATCAAGAATGCCCAAGCTCTGAAGAAAGATATGGAGCCACTTTCCAAAGAGATTGCCAAGCTAGAGGCATAATTAGCCGTCTGTCGAAGGAAGATGATTCATCTTTAGAACTAAAGGGCTTTGGCTATTTTGAAGGCTAAGGAAGTCCATTAGTAAAGCGAAGTGTTGAAGGGCGGTCTGAGAGCCTCTGTTGAGATTGTCTCCAGCCTTGAGAAGGAAGTGAAGAAGAATCAACCAATTGAGGATGATTTCTTGCAGCGAGTGGAGGAAGTTATAAAGATCTATTCCTCTTGATTTGTTTTTTGCTTGTAATCTCTGAACAATTCCCATAAGGGTGCTAACTTTTATGTATTTATCGGTAATGGGGTTGATTCCTTTAATCATTTTGAAGGTTTTCTTAGATAAATATATATGTTTTGTCCATTTCCACTCTTTGATGCATGTTTTTAATGCAACATTTATTCTTCTTAAACCAATTTAGGTTAAAATTTTTATAATTGAAATTCAATCAACTAAACCAATTTCTAGAATTTAGCTGATAGAATTATGCTCGGCTAAACATGGGAACTTCATTAAATACTGTGATATATACAAGTGTAAATCGATAAAGTAGTAATCAACTTAGGATGTAAACATAATAATAATTGACACTGATATTAAAACATCGGTACAACTTAGTTCAATTTTTCTCATTCTTTTTTAAACAATGAGCAATCTACACACTCCCAAAGCGAGGATTTGTATAGCTTCAAGTATTTACCATTGATTGATTGGCCTTGATTTCTACCTTCTTTCCTCAAGAGCTGATACGCATCACTACCCATAGTTTTTGTAACTTTGAAGGGGCATTCCCAATTGGCTGATCATTTTCCAAGCTCTGATTGTTTTTCTTCGAGTGGTAGAATGTTGTTTCATACCAAATCTCCCAGCCTGAATTCTTTGGACCAAACTCACTTGTTGTAAGCTCTCTCCACTATTCTTTTTTGCACTTGCATTCAGTCTAGGGTGGCCACTCTCGATTCATCCATGCTGTTTAGTTCCTTATAGATGGCCTCTTCACACTTGGTTGGAGATAATTGATCTTGGTACATTCTTCTGGTGGACTTAACCATCAACTCTGCTGGAATCATAGCATCTAGCCCGTAGGCGAGTTTGAAAGGCTTAACTCTTGTGGCCATCTGAACGCTACTTCTGATAGCCCATAGCACTTCTCCCAATAGCTCGTGCCACTTCAGAGGATTGTTATCCACCATTTTTTGGATTATTCCCTTAATTATCTTGTTGGTGGCTTCTGCTTGCCCGTTGGTTTGGGCATAATAGGGAGTCGAATGGAGCAGCTTGATCCCGTATTCATTGCAAAATTCCCTTAGTTCCTCCCCTGTAAACATGGTCCCTTGGTCTGTCATGATCGTCTGCGGTAGGCAGGTGTAGAAAAGGATATGTTCTTTAATGAATTCAATCACAACCTTATGAGTCATGTTCTTCAAGGGGACTTCCTCCACCCACTTAGTGAAGTGATCCGTGGCACCAAAATAAAGCAACAATTCTGAGAAGATGGAGGATAAATTTTCCTAATAACATCCATGGCCTATCCTTTGAATGGCCAAGGCTTAATGATCGAATGGAGTTCTTCTACTGGCGATATTTGAATAGGACCATGCCTCTAACAAGCTTCACATCCTCTAGCATAATCTACATAATGTTTCTCCATCTTAGGCCACCAATAGCCATGTTGATGTAAAAGTTGTCTCATTAAACGACCGGCTTGATGAGCCCCAGCCGGCCATTTATGTACCTTGACTATGGCTAATATTGCTTCCTTGGGGTCGAGACATAGCATTAGCTGATCCTTGTATCTCCTGTATAATATCCCCTCTTCCTGCTAAAAATTGGTAGCTAAGAGTTGTATTTTATGATCAGCATTTATAGATGGGTCTTGCAAAAACTCAACTATGGGCTTCCTCCAATCTTGAGTCACATCAATTTCAAAGATCCATGGATGCTTTTCTATCTACTACTGGAGCTAACCGATGCCCTTAGAGCATAGAACCGAGATCGCTTGATATTCCAATGGTATTTCTCCAAACCACTGGAGGTAGCCTGTCGGTCCTTGGGCGAGCTGGTTTGCCTCTTCATTTGAAGTCCTTGATGAATATTTTAGTGAAACATGCATAAAACCTTCCAAGAGGTGCATGGCCTTATTGTAGTAAGGCTGAAGGTTCGTCACCTTGCACTTGTATTCTCCAGTGAGCTAGTTGATCACCAGTAATGAATCCCCTTTTATATCTACTGATCATGCCCCCAGTTCAGCTAACACCTATAACCCGATGATTAAAGCTTCGTACTCTGCTTAGTTGTTTGAATGAGGAAAGCTAATAACAAATCTGAGCTTTATCGTGACACCCTTAGGAGAAGTAAAAACAATTCCAGCCCCTGCTGATATCGATGTCTTTGAACCATCAAACCACATTTCCCAAATCGATGATTTAGAGATACAATTAACTTCCTCAACAATCTTTTTGCTTAGATGATGAGTGAGGAAATTGGCTAGAGCTTAACCATTGATAGCTCGGAGAGGGACGTACTGAAGGTGGATTTCTGATAACCCAACTGCCCACTTCCCGATTTGATTTCGTAGATAGGGTCTCGACAGAATATACTTCATTAAGTCAGTTTGGCTTACCACCATGATGATAACTGGGAGAATATAGTACTTGAGCTTGGTGCAGAAAAAATACAAGGCTAATCTGAGTTTCTCAATGGGGGTATACCTTGTTTCCACATCAGTTAGGCTTCGACTAAGGTAGTAGATAGCCCTTTCATATCCCCCTGATGTTGGGCTAGCATGTTTCCAATTGTATCGTTCGAAGCCGATAGATACAAAACTAGGAGCTCTCTAGGCCTGTGAGGAGTCATGACTGGCGATTTGGTGAGATATGCTTTGATTTCATAAAAAACTGCTTGGTGTTCCTCGGTCCAAGAAAATTCCTTGTTTCCCTTTAACAACGACTTCCAAGGCCAAAGATTCCTAGCAGTATTAGCAATGAATCTCCTCAGAAAGTTAATATGCCTTATCAATATTTGGAGCTCGTTCTTGTTTCTTGGAAGAGGTACTTCCAAAATAGCTTTAGCTTTGTTCTTATAAATCTTTACACCCCTTTGATGTACCAAGAATCCTAAGAAATTGCCAGCAGATACCCTAAAAGTAAATTTCAAAGGATTCATTTTTATATGGTATTATCTAATCCTTTCAAATGATCGCTTCAAGT
>CAOJBK011018124.1:0-12656 GCA_948294925.1 Codiaeum variegatum | reverse complement strand
TTCACACTTGGGGAGCTAAACGAAGGAGGGAGTTGAGGTATATCATATGTTCTAACCCTTCTTTGTTTCTATTAAGTTTTGCACAATAATTGGAAATATCTTTGATGTTGAATATGGGTCCATGTTTGGGTTTAGTATTTTTTTAAAGAGTTTAATGAATATCTAAACCCAACCATGTCAAAAATGTTTTGGCATGATAAATGTTTCATAAAAGTTTTGAAAACAAAAAATTGAGTAATATCGGATTTTTGCAAAATAAAAAAAAATTGTTGGAAAATTCCGGACATTTTTTCCGGCTTTCGCTGCGCCACTCCGTATTCACCCTTCAATTTCTTGAACATTTTTTTTACAGTTTTGCCTCTAATAAACACACCAACACAACCATGGTTTTGCATAAAAATTGGGTGGCACTGATACCACTTAAAGGAAAAATCACGAGTCGAGCAGTGGAAGCAAAAGTTTGTGATTTTCAAAAACTTTTGTAAAACTTAATTCCATGCCAAAATACTTTTAACATGGATGGTTTATTTATTCATTAAACTCTTTAATGAACATCTAAACCTAAATTTGAACTTATAATTTCAACCAAGGATACACATGCCAATTATTGTGCAAAACACAATTGTCACAAAGAAGGGATTAGAAATATGAAATACCTTCATGCCCTCCTTCGTTAAGTTCCTCAAGTGTGAAGCCTCTAGCTCGACTCAAACCGAAGCTTTCCCATAGTTTGATCTCGTTTCCTCTTCGAGAAACTCGAACTGGCTCTCTTTGGTTGCCCAAGCTTTGGTTCTTGCTTCTTTACTTAAGAACTTGAGATGGGGATTGGTTTTGGACTTAGAGCTCATCACACGCTTCTTTCTCAAAGGTGTAGAAGAAGAGTTTATAATTGAAGAGATCTTCCTCAAAGATAAACTCCCTCTCTCTATCTTGGTGTGATGTTGGAAACTTTTTCTCTCTAGAACTTAGGTTTCTCGCTCTAATTCTTAGGAGAAAATCCAAAGCTTGAAGATGATGAATAGTTTATAATATTTTTTATCTTAGGAAAAAAGAAGATAACCTACTCTACTTATACCCATACCATTTCTAACTAATTATTCCTTAAATTAAGGAAAAGATAGCTAGAAAGATAGGTTACTTATTCTAGTTGCTAATTGACTATTTTACTAGTCAATTAGTCAACTAGATTAAACAAGTAATTAGTAGGAATCACTTTAGCCCTTAATTAATGACATCTCATGTGAATTAATTTTTATTTGTTAAAATCTATTTCAATTTAGTCATGCCCTTTTATATCTCATACAAACAATGACATAATTGAATTAATCCCTTTATGAATTAAACTTCAATACATGCTAGGGTCTTTGTAAATTTAATTATAAGTTTAATTCAATCATCATTAATAATTAATTAAAATATTTAATCAATTATCAATATGATTTAATTTCCAAGCCATGGAAATAGCTTTTTGGTGTGTGACTTACTAGGTTCATATTCTAATTAGCAATGGAATAAAGAAAACTCTTTTCTTCCCACCAAGTGTGTAATCCATATTCCACACTTAGTCCCATAAGTCATGAATGACACCTAACATAACATATTATGACTACCTAATTAGAAATGAATGTCAACGATCATATCCTTAACATTGCATGGACCTCTTAATCATAATTATCGTGCACTCAAATCCCTTCATTATGGATTCCCAATCTTAGCTAGGGTCATGGAATAGTCAAACCCTATATTCCAGATCATATGACTTTTATCCAGTTCTAATTCTCTATAAATTAATTCCTGGTAGAAACTCTTTCTAGTGAATCTTAACTACCTTGGCGAAGGATTTGAGTATCAAGAACAATCAGAAGTTATAGGATTCATTCCTTATTTATCCAAGTTAATGAATCCTTTCTTAGATAACACTTATCTCAACATATCACTGATTATGGCTACCATATGCCATATAGCAATACTTGGATATCATCAGTATGTAAACCATAACAAACTATAACCACCAATATGCTAGATAACATGTCACCTCAAGTCTAAGGATTATATGCACAAATATGGTCCAAATGATAAAATATTAGCTAGTGGATAAAACTCATATATCTATCATCTAATGCCACTGTTTGACTTACTCATCTCATGAGCATGTCCACGTGTTGTCATAACATCACATGTTTATAGCATGAGACTCACTATCTCCATACCAATAAGTATCTCATACTTGTCATAGATGACAATAAAGGTGACGATCTTCCGGATTAATGACGTTCCTACCAATAATCCTATAACCATGAACTTGCTTTGAAGTCTATGACAAAAAGAATCTGTCTTCATATTCTCAAACTCTTTGAGAATAGATTCTCTCACATTAGACTTAAGAAACATATATACATTAATAACTAAAATGAATGCAATCATTAAACGAAATCATATATATTAAATGCCATAATGGGATTAAGATTACAAATATATATACAATGTACATGCTCTAAGGCATACAACCTTAATAGGGACACCTTTTAGTTGGGCACCAGCATCACCCTCGGCAGCCTCAACTTCAAGCGCTATCACTTCAACCCCCTTTATGGGCTTAATTGGGGGATCACACTCGGAAGCCGAACTTAAGCTCTCAGCACCCTTCTTGAAAATTTTCAAGTACTAGTACATTGGGTGCCTCATGTCTTTTTTGGAGGTCCTCATGTAAGCACATTTCTCCTCCACATTATGAAGCCTCAAGGTGGCAATGGTGAATCATCGATAGGAAGAAAAGTTTTTTGTCGATAGGAACTATTCTTTGGGTCATCCTTAGGCAAAGTTTGGCAACCTAGGTTAGTTACTCTTCATATGTAATTTTCACCCTTTCATCGAGTAAAGGCTTTACAAAAACAACCAATATAGTTAATAAAAATAATAATGAGGGGAGAAGAGTAAGAAGGTGAAGATAGCTCGTAACTCCTCCTTAAGTTATGAGACTGAACGAGAGTCCCACTTAAATTTGTCAAGAAAGAAGGTCCTAAGAGGAAGCCCTTGTCAAAGAGACGATGGTAGGAAGCCAAAATCCTTATGCCATTCATGTCAGCCATGGTCAAATTCTTTTCAAGCTTCTTCATGTCAAGGTACCCCAAATAAGCTCCGCTAAAATCGAAGCCTGCCTGTCCTTTCTGGAGAGGCCTCACCACATTTACAAAGAAGAACTTATTCTTCAAATTGTCCACCTTATTGCCATTCATCCTAAACATGGTTCGACGAGGTTTATTATGGAAATGGTAAAGATAAGGATCTAAAGAAATGCAAAGGTTTAAGAAGGCGTGAAACTTTTTTAGGGTAGGGTCAAAGATCCCCAAGGTGAAGCACACCACTTTGAAGCTCCTCTATGTGGTTAGGGGTGAACATCATTGGATTCACCTTAAAATAGGAAAGAGCCTTACAAAAAAGGGCGAAGGGGGGGAACAGAAGTCCCTTGACCATATGTTCGAAATACCAATTGTAATTATTATTCCCCTTATCTAACTCCACACTAGTGTCACTACTAAATATCCTCTTATCAGCATCAAGAGTTGTCGCCTGGATGAACCTAGCAATGGCATCCACATTCTCTTGAAAAATCCCAAAATTGAACTTTTGGGGCTTAATTTTCTCCATGGCCAGTGCTACTATATCCCTAACATAAGCAAATGTATCTTGCCTTCTAATTTACTTTTTGGTGTTTTCGGCCAAATAGGTAGCTTCTGCCGCCTGAGCTCTGGCGATGGCCTTGGAAATAACTTTCTCCATCTTTTGATGAGAAGCCATTCGAATAAGAATAAAAGTGTAGAAAATTGAAAGGAAAGAAGAGGAAACAACGAGAATGACAAGAACAAAGAGAGAACTGAAATAAGAAATGAAAAACAGAGAAGAAAAGGGAAATGGAAGTAGGAAGCAACTTATATAGGTAAATAGGTTTAGACAAAACACTAAATGCAGTGACATCTGGCGAGACATAACTAGCTAAGGCAATATGATAAATCATTACAGCCCCCGATAGTTATTCCACATGTCAATCGGCCACTGCACATAATAAAGGCGTCGATCCTGGGGAGACACAACTGTCCCATCCATACCAGACGAAAAGACACTTCTGATAAGGAGAACATCACGTCTGCAGGACGATCTTGTTTCCCTTTAAAGCTCGTGCCTACATGCTTATCCATTTAAGTTTCAAATTCAAACTTCAAAAGTCCTGCTTAGAGTAATTCGCATTTTTAGGGAGAGGGTCACATCGTGAATCTTTGAGATTACTTAGATCGTACACTTCAGGCCATAAGCCTTCAGGTACTAAATGCTTTGGATGAGGGGGCGGGGTTGTTGGGGTTAGGGCTATTGATATGGGTTCACTATAGCATGTTCCTTTTGGGTTACCACTCAACCAAGACATTCCTCAAGAATTAGACACCAAAGGTCAAATCCTTTAAGTTGCCCCATCTTATAAGGCAAGCATATTCGACCCTCCAGGTTCGCCTCTCGCAGGGCTCGAGTTCTCGCTTGCCATAGTGCTGACACCTGGCCCTGACACACCATCTCTGGGTCATGTCATTGTCCCATTAAAAGACTTGTGGAGCTAACCTGACAATGACACATGTCTCTTTCTACAGGGATGACCTTCACCTAAAAATAGACTAAGGCAACACCTAGTCAAGGCATGAAAATCCTCACAGTCTCACTTAATACCATTCTCTTTTGCTTTCACTGACTCGGGCGTCGGAGGGTTATCGTCGGGCATACCGTCCGACACCCCTGACCGTTCATCCTGTGCAGGTCTCACTCATTCCCAACTAGAGGACTTTTTCTCATCCCTAGAGTAACCAATACCTCCATCACCTAATCCATGATATATCATGAAGATAGATCCACGGTATGAGGAATAATGCATATTTAGACCCCTGTACTTTTATTTTTTTTAGATTTAGTCATTGTACTTTATTTGTTAAAATTGAGTCATTGTAATTTTATTTTAGTAAAAATTAGGCCCCTGTTAACTGATAAAACTATATACTAAAAATAATAATATTCGTTTATACTTACTATAGTGGAAAGGTGCACATTTTATTATAATTTTATTTTAATTTGAGATTTTGCAAAATTTATTATAATTTCAAGTATCAGAAGGGTTAAATTTTATTGAAATAAAAGTAAGGGACCTAATAAATACTAAAATAAAAGTAGAAGTACAAAGACAAAATTTTAAAAAAAAATACAGAAGCCTAAATTTGTGTTATTCCACGATATAACAATTATATGAATGTTTTATGGTTTGACATGTAATAGTATTTTTCCCCCAAATTTTAAAATGCAAGTTATATGGTGTAGGAATTTAAAGGTGCACTCTTATTTTTTTTTTAAAAAAGGAATTTGTATATGCTTGAAATAGTTTTTTTTTTTACCTGCAAAGAAAAAGTATGATTGTTTAGGTAAAAAGAATTGTATTTTATAATCATAGAGTTAGGGAGGGGCTAGAAATAGACAATGGTCCCCAAATTTTATGGAAATCAGATAAAAGAAATGATCGAAATCAAATTATTTTCAATGAGAAATAGTTGGCAATCGGAGATGCGATTTCGGATTCTAAGGCGAAATCAAAGCATTCGGAGTTTGAGAAAGCTTACTTCGAATTCAGAATAAGTAGTTAAATAATGCTACACATCAGTAATATACAATCTATTTTTCATGTTGTTGTAGCAACTGCCTCATTAATCTCCCTGCTCAATGGGCTCCTACTTCTCCTTCATGTACTTTGACCATGGCTAACATTTTGAGCCGAGCCAGAATAAGAGATGGTCTTTATACTTTTTTATACAAAATCCTTTCCTCCTACAAAAAATTAGAGGCTAGGAGTCTTATTTGGTGATCACCATCTATAGAGGGATTATGTAGGAATTCAATTGTAGGCTTTCTCTAATCTTGAGTTATATCTATGGTAAAAACCCTTGGGTGCTTTTCCACCAGATCTTGAAGTTAATTGATATCCTTAGAGCACAAAATTGAGATTGACCTATATTCTAAAGGAATTTCCCCAAACCATTGGAGATAACCTAATGCCCCTTGAGCTAACTTGTTTGCTTTTTCATTGTATGCTCGAGTTGAATATTTTAAGGAAATATGCTCAAAAGCCTCTAAGAGGTGCATTTCCTTGTTGCAATAGTGTTAAAGAATAAGTGTTTCACACTTGTACTCCCTAGTCAATTGCTTGATAATTAGTAGTGAATCACTCTTGATATCCACTAACCATATCCCTAACTCGACCAAAATTTCCAACCTTATGTTTAATGCTTCATATTCTTTTTGATTGTTAGAATAAGGGAACCCAAGCAAAAACCTAAGCTTTGTAATGATGCCCCTTAGCGAGGTTAACACAATGCCTGCCCATGCCGATGTTGATGTCTTCAATCCATCAAATCACAACTTCCAAGCATGTCCTTAAGGTATGAAATTTACTTCCTCCTATAGGATGTCTTTGCTTTGATGGTGAGTTAAGAAGTCGACTAAGGCCTGATCCTTTGTTTCCTTTAGTGGGACATATTGAAGATGGAACTCTGAAAGTTCAACTTCCCACTTCCCAATCCTATTCCTCAGATAGGGTCTAGATAAAATATATTTCATTTCATCGGTTTGGCTAATGACCATGACTACCATCAGAAGCATTTAGTATATGAGCTTGGTATAAGAGAAGTACAAGGCAAGCCCCAGCTTCTTGATCAAGTTGCACCTTATCTCAATGTCAATTAAGCTCCTGCTAAGATAACAAATGGCTCTTTCATATTCCTTTTGTTCTTAGGCAAACATGCTTCTTATTGTATCTTATGAAGCCAATATATCAAACACCATAGGCTCTTTGGGCTTGAGAGAAGTCATAACCAGTGGTTTGGTCAGATAGGTTTTGATCTCATCAAATACCACTTGATGCTCCTCTGTCTAGAAAAATTCTTTGTTCCCCTTAAGCACAGGGCCAAAGTTTCTTAGTTGTATTAGCAATGAATCTTCTCAAGAAGTTGACCTATCTAATCAATCTTTGTAGCTTTTTCTTGGTCCTAGGGGGGAGTCTCTAGGATTGCCTTAGCTTTGTTTTTGTAATTTCCACACATCTTTGATAGACTAAGAAGCCAAAGAAGTTACCGGAAGATACCCTAAAAGCACATTTAAGGGGATTCATTTTTAACTGGTATTACCTTATTCTTTCAAAAGACTGCCTCAAGTCAACTAGATGTTGCTCCTTTTGCTAGTACTAAACTACCACATCATCTATGTATACCTCTAAAAACTTTCCTAAAAAGTAAAGGAAGATGGCGTTCATTGTCCTCTGATTTGTTGCCATAGTATTCTTCAAGCAAAATGGCATCATAACCGATTCATATGCTCCAATAGGTCCAGGACACCTAAAGGTTGTTTTACTTACATCTCCCTTAGTGACATTGATCTTGTTCAATCCCAAATGCCCACCATAAAACTTAAGATAACATATTCTACGGCCAAATCTATCAACATATCAGCTATGATATACGGTATTCATCCTTGGGAGTTGTGGTGTTCAAGTTTCTGAATTTGTCGTATATCCTCAACTTCCCATTCTTATTAAGCATTGAGACTGTGGTAACGGGCCATTTTGTGTAAACCGTTGGTCAGATGAATGCCACCTTGAGTAACCTTTCCATTTCTTATTTGGTTAACTCTTCAACTTTAGTTGACATCTTCCTCATGGGTTGCTTAAACTGCTTAAATCCTAGCTTAGTAGGTAGCTTATGTTCAACTAGTTCCCTCACTAGTCCTACCATCTCATCATAAGCCTAAGAAAAGCAATATTTGTATTCCCTTAGGAAAGTAACTAACATTTCTTCTAATTCAAGGGATAATTTGGCACTTATAAAAATTAGTTATGGGTCAACCTTTGTCCTTAAGTTGAATTCCTTCAAGGGATTTTGGACTTCTGTTGGTTTATCTTGGAGCTTATTGCTTGCCAACCCCAAATCTTTAAGCTCTAGGTCTACTGTGGGATCTTGATCTTCACTGTCATAGATGCACTATGTTGAGCATACTTGCTCCTAAAACAAGTTGCAAAGCTTAAAAATCACCTTTGTTTGTCTCTTCGAGATCTTATCTATATATTAAAGAGAAGATGAAGCTCGATCAATTGTTTGAACTATTTTTGGCCCAGACATTTGTTCAGCTAGCAAGATCTTCATATCAGTTTTCCTCTTAGGATCAAAGAATATTGTTTTGGCTTCATCCTCATAATATATTGCATCTTAGAAATGAACTTCTTGCCAATATAATCTCGACCTAGTCATCCCTAAAAATAATCTACATTTGATGCATGCTTGAGAGGATGCAAAAGTTTGAATGAATCCAGTCCCTTCTTAATAAGAGGTTGTAGTTAACCTGAGTAACAACTACATAGCAACCTGTAGGTCGAGTTTCCTTGCTAAATTTAAGTTGAATAACTACAAACCCTTTATGTAATGTCTCACCCTTCGCAAAGTCATGAAGGGAAAGATCGACCCTTTTCAAGATCCTGAGAAGTTAACACCCCATTTCTTGAAAGATTTCAAAGGCAATATGTTGATCCCAGCTCCATTGTCTACCATGTTTGTCTGTTGAGATTCCATTGCTTCGACTTTGATGTAGAGAGGCCGAATTTGATTTTCCAAGCTTCTCTGGGGTTCCTCCATTATGATTGACAATGGTTGCTAAGTCCCTTTGTCATCAATTTCAGCTTCTAAGACATCCCCATCCAGTGGCAGATGCAGCCATTAACTTAGGGGGTCAAATGACCCCAATTATATATTTTTTTAAAAAATACCCCTTTGTTCAATTTTAATGGATGTAAAACTAATTAGCATTATTTATTTTTATACCAAAACATATTGGAGTATTAAATTAAACAATCATTATATAACTAATTAATTATTAAATCTTTGACAAAAAAAATAATTATTAAATTAATTTAATTATTCAAAATATAAATTATTAAATCAAAGCATTTTAAATAATGAATTATATTAACAATAGAGTAAAGAATAATATGGGTGAACAATTATTGAATTATTACTTGGTCACTTTTACAGAAAATGATATCTTGCTAAGCATTAGTGATAATATTATTTTAGAATGGATCCAAAATATGAAAATGATGACAACTGTAATATTAATTTAATTTGTAATTTTTGTTTTTCAATAGTCGATTTTCTCTTTTAAACTTTATAAATTATTTTATTAACCTTTATATATAGTATATGATCTTTCCTATCTTAATTTTTGTCTGACCCCTTATTATCAAAATTCTGGATCTGCCATTGTCCCCATCTATGGTAGCTTGCTGACTTGGCTTGGCTTGGCTTAAAATTCTCCGGGTAGTACTGTTACCATTTTTGAGTTTACCTTAGCCTTTGGGATTGGAGTGATAATGACCACATTGATGCTCAACTTTTTGATCGGCCTAGGATTCTCTTCTATTTCTTTCTTAGTCGACTTAGAGTCTTTGGGGTGCTTATTTTTTAACCATACTTCATGCTTGACCCCATTAATATTGACAATAGCAGGCTGCTCCCAAGAACTCCCTCTGTAGGATTTCTGATATTGAGGTTTTACTTCTTGAGGCCTCTCTTCTCTAGGCTTTTTGGGCGCCCAACACTTAGCCTTCCATGAATGGACGCATGGGCCATCTGATTCATCATGCTCATGTACATGGATGACAACTTTTTGAAGTCGATCGTTCATTTCTATTTCATCGGCTGAACTTACATTAACAGCTGAAAAGAAGAATAATTAGGGTTCATGTTCTTTCTATTAATGAAAAATAATTATCTATTTTCTTTTCTTTTTTTATTGTGTTTTTAATTAAATAATTAGTCATTAAACAAATTAAAAAGAGTATGTATTAAACTTTCGAATTTAGATGAGATTAAGGAGAAATTCGAGCTAAATTATAAATTTAGAGGTTAAATTAGTCAATTTATCCTTAATTGGACTTAAAAAAAGTTCAAGATAAAATTTGCACCTTGGTCCGAAAAGAAATAATGCAATGGACAGAGGCGAATCTAGGAATTTTTGAATGAGATGATAAATTTATAAAAATAAAATTATGAATAAAATTTTTTATAAGCTTGAAATTTTTTTTAAATGAATGTGATACATATTGAAGACAATTATT
This sequence comes from Codiaeum variegatum, assembly GCA_948294925.1. Taxonomy (NCBI): domain Eukaryota; kingdom Viridiplantae; phylum Streptophyta; class Magnoliopsida; order Malpighiales; family Euphorbiaceae; genus Codiaeum; species Codiaeum variegatum. The sequence goes on along the minus strand of CAOJBK011018124.1, from coordinate 2,470 downwards.
TAAAAATGTTTTTAAGGTGAATATTCAACCAAATTTCAGCACTTCAACAATATATTTTTTTTATGTGTATTTCTTTTAGTATCGATTGAAATATAATATAATAATTTAGAATAGTTAATATATAAAATATTTTTCTTTCTTATTCTAAAACTAATTAAAAAATTTTAGATTTTTTTTCTTTAAAAAAATTAATTAAGAAATATTTTTCTTTTTTAATTTAAAATTAATTAAGAAATTTCTCTTTTTATTATTCTAAAATTAATTAGGAATTCTTTTTTAATTTTCTTTTTTTACTAAAAGTTTTATTTAATTAGGTTGAGATTGTAATTTTTCAAACTAATTAATGAATGGTTTTAATTATCATAAAATTTTATATCGATATAGGTAATTGTTTTTTAAAGATTTGGCATTTGCAAAATGCCCCCAAATCACTGTGTAAATCGGCCAGTGGCAGTAGATTTAACATTTTCTTATCCAGAGGTTTATAAACAGAAAAGGAATGAGATGGGCCGGATTAGACGGGTTTCAATTAAACTACATTTCCAGTTGTAGCCCGATTGCCCTCGTAACCTTATTTGTACTTTTGTTTTGTTCCACACTCACTTGACTTCTCTTTTCCTTTTCCTCGCTCTCTCCGCATAAAGCGTATTGGCGCTTCTTCTTTACTTCTTCGAACTCCTGGATTTCTAGTTAATACTACTTCACACTCATCTCTCTGTGTAGCTCGCTCACTCTGCAACTCGAATTCAATAAGAGAAGTATAATTATGAAACAATGAAGCGCGAATTCAACGAAATCTCCGATGACGAGTGGGAAAACCACTCCTTCAAGCCGTCACGCGTCCTAGAAACAGCATCGAAGCGCAAACGTAAATCCCCTGCACCACCGCCAATAGAATCTTTTGCTTTTAGGAAGTCTGAAGATGATTTTGATTCCTATAACAGCGGTGACGATTGCATCGAAATTAGTCGACCTGTTCAAATTAATCTGGAGGAAGAGGAATTAGAGGAGGAGAACTTGGAAGATAATGACGTTGAAGAAGATGATTTTGAGGAGGTGGTGAGGCCGCCGGAGAGAAATCGTGGTCGTCGATTTATTGTTGATGATGATGATGATGAGGAGGAGGAGGAGGGGGAGGAGGAGGAGGCCAAGGATATGCATATCGGAGCAAATTTTAAAGAGGTTTATGATCTTGATTCTAGTGACGAGGAGGAGGATGAAGAATCGGAGTTTGAAGGAGATGATGTGGTCGGAAAGGCTTTACAGAAGTGTGCGAAAATTTCAGCTGAGCTGAAAAAGGAGCTGTACGGTTCTGGAGTCACCTCGTGCGAGCGGTATGCTGAGGTAGAATCTTCTTCTGTGAGGATTGTTAATCAGGTACTTCCTGCCGCTATTTTTGCTTTCTTCTGTTCATTCGGTTGGTGAGATACAGATAGGAATTGTAAATCTGTGATTTGATTTCGCTATTAATTGCTGTGGGTGAATGAGTTGGGCCTTGAGTATGAGTTTGATTGAATCTTTATGGTTGTATTTTACGCATCGTATAAATGCTTACCTTCCCTCATTTTCAAAGGAAGGTGAGAATGACTAGAAAATGATAACCTTCTTTCTAGAAACTCACATTGAAACATCTGCTCTTTCTCTGCGAAGTTATATCTATTTTGTTAATGGCAAATATGAAACCTTTTTCCTAATTTGCTTAAGTGTTGAGAATCGATTAGTAGGTCCCAGGTAGCCTTTGCTGTATTTTGGTGAAGCGATATATTGAAATTGGCTCTGTCTCTGCTTGATGAGTTAACTGCAAATTCAGAGAGAGAGAAGAAATGAAAAATTTTCAGTATTTCTTTTGTATTGTTGTTTTCAAGAGTTGATTACTTAGTTCGGTTTAGCTATATAACTTTATGGTGAAATGAAAATATCCACAATGATCTGTCTTAGATGCTTTATCTTGATTAGGTAGTGAAGATTACACTTCCAATAAGCTGACTGACTGAATTAGCCTGACTTGGCTGAAGTCTGTTTTGTGCATGTGTGGTTACATGGCTGTGTAAGTGGGCATACAGATGCATGCACGTGTACATGCGTACCTGTGATCCCATATGGTAAAAAAGCTTGTGATTTACAATTATGGTTTCTTTGCATTTGTTAATTTTCTCTTTGGCCAACATTACATGCAGTTACCTTTTCAATAGGCCTGTTCTTAAATGGAAATTTTGTTTTTTTCTCGCAGAGTGATATTGCTGCAGCATGTGCAGTGGCAGATTCAGGTTTCCAGCCTGTTCTCAAGCCATACCAGCTAGTTGGTGTGAACTTTCTCCTTCTCCTGTATCGAAAGGGGATTGCAGGAGGTAATTCTACTTTTCTTTATCTTCTTCTTGTGTTGACTCACCCTCTGTTAATATTAAATAATTGACAACTGGTCAATCAATTTGCTTATGAAATAAGTTCTTGGCATGACAGATCCCTTATA
>CAOJBK011018082.1:0-15062 GCA_948294925.1 Codiaeum variegatum | reverse complement strand
ATGCAATTTTGAAGAGTGTTGTCACAGGAAATACCCATTGTGTGATATCTAGATAATGTTTTTCTCTTATAAGGTGCTCTGCCAACGCAGTTATGAGTCGAATTGCATCTGCCACTATTTTTGGTTTAGATTCTGTATGTTTGGAGCACACACCTCCTTTATTTATATTGTCTTACATGGCTTGTGACTTATAATAGCCAATTCACATGATTTCGTAAAAAAAAATTTAATTATATTTAAAAGTGCTTTTCAAAAACTATTTTTGTTTTAATGAAACAAATAAATTGATATTTAAAAAAAAAGTAGGTTTAAAAAAATAATTTTAAAAAATTAATCAATTGAATTAAAAAAAATTCTAAAAGCGCTCATGCAGTCTCCAACAGTAATACCAATCATGTCTTAAATTTTTATCTCCTAAAACACTTATGTTCCTTTATTTAAACTAGTTTTTACTCAACGTGTTTCGTACATAACTATTATGCATCGTTATAAATTGTATTTATTTTAGAATGTCATTCATTATTTAGTTAAATAAATAAAACATCATCTAAATTACAAATAAAAATTTTAAAATTATATTATATTAGATATTATTTCATGATAATGATATTTTTATATGATCTCTATAAGCTTCGATCAATTTGCTACCTTGTTTTATTCTACATTCCACTTAATACTTTGCTTGCTTTTTTTTCTTAAATCAGTATATCTCGTTCCTTTAAATAATAATAGTCAAATTATTATTGTAAATAGTATACTAATTTAAATAATATAAATTAATAACTTATGTTATTATTTATTTAACTATTATACCTATCAGGTAGAAGTACTTCTTTGTATATCACATTTTTAGTATATATTGGTTTCCTTTTATTTAGCTTTTTCATTCTTGACCAATACTTTCATAGTAGATGTCGAAACACCTCTTGAATGCGCTACATATAATTGTCCATGCGAGAAAACATCTTGCGGTAAATACACACCCATATTAGGTATTGTCCGTCCTTACACTTTATTAATAGTCATTGCAAAACAAAGTCTTATGGAAAACTATTTTCTTTAAAAGTTGAAAGGATAGCCTTCATTTTCAGCTAGTGGTAGTGGTATCCTTTGCAACAAGACATGTTTTCCTACAAGTTGTCCCATAGTTATCTATGCATGCATAACATTTCTATCAAAATTTTTGCACAACATCCATGTTTCGTTGCACAGCCCATTAGACGAATCTAGATTTCTAAGAAATATTATAGGACAATTAACTTTTAATTCTAACATATGAGGCGGCATGCCATTCGGTAAAAGTGTGTTTAGAACCTCTTCTTGGTAATGGTTATTTAAGTCATCTACTACTTGATCGTAACTATTATAGACTGTCTTTTCTATAGGAAATACATCTATCATTTTCTCATTTAGAGTATCAACATACTCATTCTTTGTTTCTAGTATAGCTCAACTTGTCATGTACTGTGGAGATGCATAACTGTTCTTCATATAAGGAAATATTGCATCAATCAATGCCATTTCAGAGTCCATTTTTTTGTGTCATGGGGCACAACCATCTAGTTAGGAATGAGTAAGCGGTTTTATTATTGGGGTAAAAAGCACCAGACATCACTAAGCTTTTAGTGGTTTACCGTTTCAGTCACTAAGGTTTAATTTTGTTCAATTTAGTCACCAACCTTCAATTTCACTCACACCGACAGGTCACTGGAGGTTTTGGGGTGACAGAATCTGATGTGGCTGCCATGTGGCAATCAATCGCTTATGTGGCAAGCTGGCGTGGCAATTTTGGTTCTGATGTGGCAATTTTTTGACCACGTGTCTGCTTATCTAGCATCACACATTAGCGACCGATTGTCATACAGCAGCCACATCAGATTTAGTCACCCCAAAACCTCCACTGACGTACCAGTGAGAGTGAAATTGAAGGTTGGTGACTAAATTGAATAAAATTCAACCTTAGTGATTGAAACGGTAAACCATTAAAAGCTTAGTAATGTCTGATGCTTTTTACCCTCTATTGTTGGCTCTTCTCCATTATCCACCCTCGGTAAGAATTTTCTAGAATTTGCATCTGATCTCGTTCTCATGTTGTGGGTCAATTTTATTACTTCCATTTTCCCCCAAAGATAAGACTTCACCAAGCTCTAACTTACTGTTTCTTGTCTAATTCCTTTTGGTACCACAGGCAGTACCTGTCTGAAATCTCCACTGAATACTATTACTTTTTCACCCAATAGATATTGGATGCTTATTATTTCTCTAAGGATTTCGTTTATAATCTCTATTGAAAATTTTTTTACCATTGGTGATTCATACCATATTATCAGTTTTGATCTTCAAAGCAATTCTACTTGAGCATTCTTTTTTGATATTCCGCCTTGTCAGATTCAATGGGATGCTAGATCTTGAGTGGGATGTCCTCCCTCCAAGCATTATTGTCTCGGCTACAACAAAAGTTATTGCTGGTGTTATCATTCCCTCTGATCTAAGTTTGGCGAGGACGGCTCGATATAGAAAAGTTTTTCCATTTCTATCAGGATTATTGACAAAGAATATTTTTCCTTTTTTTCGAATCTACCCTTCCTATTATTCTTACAAATGCATTCATTTTCTTCACATTCAGTTTCTTTGCCTCCTCTATGTCTTCTTTTGGTATGTCACTACCATCTCTTCCACAATTTCTCTTTTATCACATGTTGTTTCCTCATCTCGATGATCAGTGGTTGTGGGTAAATTATAGTTCTTTATATCTTTTTTCATGCTTTGTAAGTGATATTGTATGCTTTTTACTGTATATGAGATTTGACTTTATACTGAGTTTTCATAAGATTCCTTGAAATCTTCAAACATAGCATCAAAGTAATCTTCCCAGAGCTTCTGGGCATCTGCTGGTTCATAATACACTAATATAGTTGCAAATAACCTTTTAACTCTCTTAGCATCTTGAAAGAAACAACTTCACTCAAACACTTTGACACACGTTGATATGATTTAAGGAGACCCCTTTTTATCGATACATCCTTAAATGAATTGCATTCCATATTGTATACAGTAAGCAACTCTTTGAATGGTCTTGGCCTTCTGATTTGGTTTAGAAGTCGCCTCAAGTAATACCACTCACCTTCTATCGGATTTGCTACATCGATTTGACCTATGACCATTCTTCTTTTCCTTTTCTGCCAAAATTTTAAAGTTTACAATTATCATAATCATTAGTTAAAAATTAAAATTTTGCAATTATTATAATCATCAATTAAAAAATTAGTAGTAAATTGAAATATTTAAAAAATAAATAAAACTAATGCAAGTGAATAGAATTTAATGAGAGTAAATAAAATGGTTATAAATATAAACTATAAATATGTTTATATAGAGTGATTTATAGTAATGTATTCAATTAAGGAGGTCGTATTCAATCATGACTTTCATTGATTTTTTTTTTAAATAATGACTTTTACATATTTTATGGAGTTTTAAAGACTTTTACAGAGTTTATGAGAATTTATTAAAAGTCATTAGAAATCTTGATGGAGGAGCCAAGATTTTCACATATATTTTTTTTCTATTGATTTCCACACAAAAAGTCATCAAAAGTATGTGAAAATTTTTTATTTATAAAAGTAATGACTTTTTACTTTCGTAGACTCTTTAAAAGTTGTAATTGAACATCTCATGACTTTTATAGACTTTTTAAAAGTTTTTAAAAATCCTTATTGTTGTCCTCCACATTTTGATGATTCCAAAATCGTTAGTGTATTTATTCGCTAAATTGAAATGCGTTTGTCAAAATTGCATTCGATTAAGCTTATAATGAACGTAATGCATCAATGTATGTTTTAGAATGTACTAACAAATATTTTAGAATCAAAGTGTTGTTGAAAAATGCAGAAACATCAGGATACGCCTGTATGCAGCTTATCCATATGATCGTATGTAGGAATGGATACGACTGTATAGACAAGGCTCTATACGCCCGTATGCCAATACATAATGGTTCTGGACTTCTAGGGCATCTGGATACGCCCGTATAGAGACAGATCTATACACCCGTATGCCAGTCCAATAAAGATTAGGAATTTTAGAGTTTATGGATACGCCCGTATACACAGGGGAGCATACCCCCGTATGGACTCCAATGACTATTTATTTCAAATTTAACAACAAGATAGGCCCGTATCCAATGAAGGCCATACGACCGTATGCCTCTGACAGTGACTGAACGCAATGACATCATGTGTACAATTTGAACATTGGAGAGGTATTTTTGACCTAAGATTGGCACAAGCATATAAAGAATCATCAGAAACAAAGTAAAAAAAAAAAAGAGAGAATACTATTCCATTGAGAATATTAACATTTGTTCTTGCTTTCATTATTCTAAAAGCTCAATTTTTTTCACATTTTTTTAAACCCTTGTACTCATTGTAATCTTTAGGTTTAAGAAAATCCTTTAGCTAGGTTTTCACTAAAATATTCTTATCCTAACTCATTGTAAACAAGTCTTTTGACTTGAAACCCTTGTAAAAACACTTGATTGGGAGTAGTTGACTCCAATTGTTGTATTTGGGCGAAATCCCGTATAACTAGAAGCTTAGAGGCTTCGAAGTGAAGATAGTAGAATCTCAATCAGTTGGATTGAGAGTGTGGAAGTAGGAGGAGCACTTCGAACCACTATAACTAAGCATTCTCTACTCTTTCTTTCTTTATTTATTGTTTACTTTGAATGCTTTGTTTTCTTTATGAATTGGTGATTTGAAATAAGTTATTTACTGACACAAGTTTGTTAACTTCAATCATTTTAAGTTATTGATTGCTAATCACCCGAATAAGATTTTGAAACTTTAAAATTTGTAAAAGTTTTGAAATACTAATTCACACCCCTCCCCTCCCCTCCCCTCTTGGCCTCCATATTTGGGACAATACTTATTGAATATATCATGGCTTTTATAAACTTTTTAACAGTCTTTAAAAATTATAATTGAATATCTCACGATTTTTATGGAGTTCTTAAAAGTTTGAATGGTGCCTAATAATTTTTCTACTAGTGTAATTGGCCACAAGGCAGTAGTAACAAGTCTATTTGTCGAAGCAAGTCTGTATTTATACTACTAGTTTCTTAATTGTTCTCAAATTCAAAAATTCTGCAGTGAATTTTACACTATTGCATCTTATTCTTGTTTTAGATTGTTAGTTGTGATGCCTTTTATCGGAAAAGATGATGGATTCTTTCTTTCTTTTTTCCTTTTCTTTTGTTGATGTTATTTGGATGAGAAGGTGATTAAAAGAATCAAGCTAATGATAGAATTGTAGTAGTCGCATAACGAGTATATCTTGTTGGTTTTCCTTGCATTGAACTTAAATTTCAAAAGACTTGACAAATGCTTATTCAATGGGACATGGAAGCTATTCCTCACCTGCTAATGATTCCTCATTCAAAAATTACAAAGAAAAGTAGAATGTTGGAAAACATAGGCTCCTGCCTGCCCCATGCAGGGAGGGAAGTTCTGGTTAAGCCGGTGTTGACTACTATGCCTAACTACCTTAGTATGAGTTTCTTTAAGCTACCTAAGACTGCATGCCACTAGATTAATAAAATCCTTGCTTGGTTTAAGGAGAAGAGAGGACTAGTTATGGCTACACGTGATTAAATGGCAAAATCTGAGCTGGGTTTTAAAGAATTTAAGTGCTTTTAACTGGAAAATTCTGACCAGTCCCAATTCCTTGTGGGTGAGACTATTTAATTCTATTTATTTCTCATTGCAACTTCTTGCAGGCTGAGAAGCAGATTTAAAATATAACAAGTTGTTTATTATTAAATTGATTCCAAAATTGATTAGTTAACCAAAATTATACACCGACCTTAACCAAAATTGATTCCAAAGCCAGTCCAATTAATTTATTTTTAAGTTTTAATATTTTAAATATCATTCACATTGTGTTTAGTTCAATTCCATAGAGAAATTCATTTGTAAATAAATTTTTGTGAAATTAAATTAATTTTGACTAATTTTATGGATTTAATAAATTAGTATTTCAAATGAATTTTTATTTATACCAAAAAATTTCAGTATTTGTAACGTAATTAGTGACGCATTTTATTTGGTCAGTAAATTAGTGACGCAATATTTTGGTCAGTAATGTAATTAATGAAAAATATTACCTACCCAATATTTCATTTTACTGACCAAAAAAATTGGGTTAGTAATTACTGACACATTTTTTTGGTCAGTAACGGGTCGGTAATTAATTAAAAATATTATTGACCAAATTTTTTATTTTACTGACCAAAAAAATACGTCAATAATTACTGATCCAATTTTTTTATCAGTAATATTTAATTTTGTGACAGAAGTTTTACTGACTCAATTTTTGGGTCAGTAAATTTTTTTTTGTAGTGTTTATACTATATACTAAAACATAAGTCATTAAAAAAAGTTTTTCTGTAATTTATTTTAATTTTAGTATTTTAAATTAATTCTAATTATCTCTATAATTAAATTCATTTCATAATATGATAATATTTAATAAAAAGAAACTAATTAATAAATATGGTAAATCAATAATTTTATAAAACTTATATTATCTTATTTAAATTTTAATTTTTAGTAACATGATAATAAGAAAATAGTATAAAAATTAACGTAACATTTGAAAATAATTGATTTTAAGTAAATATATGAATATCAATCTATCAATAATAGTTATATCTATAGTCTATCTATGATAACTATTAGCAGATACTAAAAAAAAAATTCCCACTCAATTTCGCTTCTAAAAAAAAAATTTCCCTCAACAAATTTTTATTGTTTATATTGTTATTTTCTTATTATCTCATATAACCATATTTAAAGGGAAAAAAAGAATAATAATAAGTTCATGAAAAAAGATGATAAAATAAATAATTATCTAGATCTTATACCACCTCATATAAATTTTAATTTTAAAATTATATTTGAATGGAAAAAAATATATAAATATAAAAATAGTAATAATAATAATAAAATCAAATTCTACAATAAAAAATATGGTAAATTCTAAAATTATATACTTTACCATTTGAATTTTTTTCCTAAAAATTCTTTACTTTCGTGCTTAATCAGCATGATATTTAACAAAAATAAAATAAATTTTGAAATTGATTAAAATTATATATAAATATAAAAATAGTAATAATAATAAAATCAATGGCATTTTTAAAATTATTACATAATTAACTTTGAAATATATTCATAATAATTAATTGCATAAATTTTTCAATTTTCATAAGTAAATTTCATTGGTCGTCCTTCAACTTATCATTAATGTACATTTTCATCATTTACTTTCAAAATGTTACACATATATACTTGATAGAAGGACGACGATATTACAAAATTGTAAAATTCAAGTATATATGTGTAACGTTTTGAAAGTGAAGGACGAAAGTGTGCATTAGTGATAGGTTGAAGAACGACCAATGAAATTTACTCCATGACAAACTAAAGTTATTTCTCTCCATTTAACAATAGTAAGTTAGCAAGCTACGGTGACTAATTGAATTGATAAAAAATATATATTGGCCAAAAATATTACTAATATAACCAAATATAATAGAAAAAGAACATTGGTGAAAAAAATATTTAGGTTGATTTTAAACTTTAAACTTTTCACAAATATCTAATCAAAATAAAAATAATTTTATCTAATTTAAAATCCTAATTTGTAATTTGAACCATTTAACTCTAATTACATGTTAAATATTTATTGTTAAACAAAAATATTAAAAAATAATTTATAAAAATAAAAAATCAAAAATTTATTCTTTATAGTTTATTAATTTTAAAATTTTATAGATTATTTTTAATATTATTTAATACAAATAAATATTTAATATGTAATTGAAGTTATATAGTCCAAAATTGCAAATGAAGTAAATTAGACTAAAAGTTAATTTGAACTTTGATTGGATATTCGTGAAAAGTTCATGGCAAATCAAACGACTGTCAAATTAGTTCTTATAGTAGACAGACTTGGCCTTTTATAAATAAATTGATGTTTTTTTTAATCAAATCAACTCTATTGCTTTTAAATTTTATCATTCATAAACAAAACTATCCATTAACTTGTACATATACACAAACAATCAAAGTAGAAATGGATGACCTAATCTGTTGATGAGTATGAGCTCAATTAATAATAGTGAATATTTAATGTGATCGGAGTTGGAATGTAATCCGACCCAAAAAAAATATATAACTCGCACTATCTTTATACAACATTAATATGATCAAAATTCATTTATAATTAATTATAATTATTTCAATGATTTTATTTTTTATTTATTATTTTTTATTTGCATCAACTTTTAGATAAATAATGATCAATTATCATAAAAAAATATAGTTGAATAAATTAATTCATTGATTATTAAATTTTTAAACTTATCAACATATATAAAACTAATTAATTAAAAATATATTTAATAAATATGCTCACTCTCAAAAAGATTTTAAAGTATAATGTAATGAAGAAGAGAAATTAAATATTTATATAATTATTAACTATTTTAAATATAAGTAATTATTTTTAAAATGGTTAGGTATTCCATAAGCCCTTGAACTTTAAAAAAAAAAAATCTCAGGCGCCTTTTTGACCGTTTTCAAGTCTCATAAATCCTTAAGGTTCTAAAATCATCCAAATAGGCCCTAATCTCCATCAACCCTAACAGGGCTAACAGAAGCCCTCTTTCACACCGTTTCCCTTTTGCCCAATCACGGGAAAAAAACGGCCCATGCCTAATCATAACACCTAACCCATTAACTTCCCAATAAATGACTTCTATTAATACAAATCCCTAATCTCAATTCATCCCTTTTTCATTTTCTCATTAAAATTGCTCTCTTGATCTTCATCATCTATGCTTTTCTCGAAACACCATGTCAGACGATTCGACAACCTACTCTTCATCCATCAGGAGTCGTTTCATAAGGAAGAGTAGCAAGATTTTGGAGCTGATGACCAATCCACCCAAGTGCGATTGCAACGAGCATGGTCACTTTTGGATTGCCTAGAAAAGCACAATCCTAGGAAGAAGGTTCTATGGATGCAGAAAGTATAATATAAGTTATGTTATTAATTTAGTTTTTACAAATTTGAATTTTTATAATTTTTAGTTATGATCATCACCTCTGTTTTCTTGAATTTTTTCAGTCAAAGGGCTGTAAGTTCTTCTTATGGATTGACCCTCGGATGGATCAGAGTGCTAAGGACGTGAACAACTAGTTGGTTAGTGAAAAGAAGTAACTGAAAATGGAGAACAGTAATCTTGTTCGCAATCCTCGACTTCCCCTTACTCATGCTAACACTGGGATTGATGACATGACATTTGACTTGGAGGACCTATTTGAGTTGATAAACTAGATAAAGGTGGATATTGACTACTTTCTGAAGAAGAAAAATTTATACAAGTATGCATTATTGGTTACTTAGGGAATAATTATATTGGGGTTGATGAGGGATATTCTAGCCTAATGTTCATATTGAACTGTGGCCATTAGGGTAAGCAGATGTGAATTAGTTTAGGCCCTTTTGAAGTGCTTCATGCATTTATGTAATATTTGTGGCCTTCAATTGTTGATGTTAATGGCCTCCCAAATATGTACTCTATTAGCCTAGGGCATTTTTAATATAATTTAAATTTCTATTTGTGAAATTCTTATGTCTCAACTTGTTTGAATTGATTAATGCATGAATGAATTAATGAATGAATGTTTGGTGTACTGGATTTTTTAATCGAGAAAAAAAAATCTAACTGTTGTTGACAAATGCACTATCACATTATGGTAAATGTGGCTCAAAATATGCATTATGCAGATATCTAAGGCTACACAATGGAATGTTTGCAGTATGTTGCATTTTAGAAAGTTATGACAGTTTGCTCAATCAAATAGTTTGTATCAATTAACTTAACATTGACAATAAAAAATAAAACAAATTAAGATCAAAAATTAAGTTTGCATTTCAATCTTTAACAATAAAAAATAACACAACTGTAATATGGTGCCTATTGAATTTGAATAACATCTCCTTAAGTCCAAGTTCATTTGGCACCTTTATTGCTAAAATCGTATTGGCAAGTATTGTGAACTGCATTGCTAAAATCATCCTTATGTTGTCATATGATGCCTATTGAACTTGAATTACACATTTATAAGTTCAAGTTCATTTAGAACCTCTATTGCTCAAATAACAGGAAATAGACAAAAATGAAGTTTATAAATAAGAACATAAGCAAAACACAAAATAAAAGTGATGTCTTGATTTGCTAGCAGCTTTGAAGTTAGTTCACATGACTTCTAAGCTACTGTTTGGACCTTGCACAGTGGATCTAATCTTTCTCCTCTTTGCTAGCCTTTCTACTTCAAGTGTTCTCCCATTTATGGCAACCTGCCCTTGCCATTTCAATGCATAAGATGGCTTAAATGGAATGTTTGTAGGAGCATCATCTTGAACAAACCTGATCTTCCTTCTGTCAGTGACAACATTAGAAGACCCTACGTCCTTATTGGAAACTTTGACCTTGATAACCCATATCTCCAAGTATGCTCATGAGGCTCTTCAGTACCAATATCAGCACCCTCATTCCCAGCTGTGACTATATTACCACTTTCACAAGTAGACTGTATAAAGTCACAACATTTGCATAAAGTCACATTTCTAATCTAAATAACATCATGTCATTAACACAAAGCCAACCATAATGTAACATACCTTAAATATTGTTTGACCAGTATTCTCATCAATGTAACAACCTATAGCACCAGTCATGTGTTGATGAGCTTTCCTTTCCTCTTTTTCAGAGTACGTTGCCTTTTTCCTTTTGTTGGTTTTCTCATGTGAATGCAATATAGAAACAATTAGAGAATTCATTAAATACTTAGAAAGTGAACCAGTTTGTTATCATTATACCTTAGCATGTTGTGTCCTGGATTGTTTTGTAGCTTGTGTATGGGTTTACTCCATTGGAGTTGGTTGTTCAGAAGGAGTTTGATGAGCATTATCAACTTGGGTCAAGATAGTCTGCCATTAATAATAGGTATAGACTTCAATGATAAATAATATTGAAGTGATGTAAACCAATTTACAAAAAGAAATATATTACCTGTAGTAAGGAACTTAGAGTGAAGGTCCTGTGATTGTAGTAGCTCTTCAGTAGTATTGGGAATGTCTTATGATTACAGAATCTCATCACCATCAGTAGCATTGTCTATAACCACATCTTCATCAGACCTATGCTGGTCTGTTTGACTATTCGGTGTAACAACTTCATTAGATGCAATAAATTTTCCCTTGCATGTAGCTTTATTATGTCCTGGTTGCTTGTAAACACTATAAGTCATTATGCACCCCTTCCTTGTTAGCTTTCCAAACCTAGCCATTTGTTTGGTTTCCCATTCTTCCCTAATCCTCTTCTCTTTAAGTCTTCCAGGTAATTGCACAGTGGGTAAGGGTTCCAAAGGCCTGAATTCACAACCAATCCAAAATTTAAAACCCCTTAGTAGCTGCATATTGAAGGCATAGCTTTTGAGATATATGTTTTTGTGATACCAGTTTGATATAAAGTTCTTTGGATCTTTTTTCTTAAATAGTAAGGCACTTATTGCATGGGGGCAGGGAATTTTAGTGACATCCCATGCCTTGCAAGTACAACTCCTTTTTGATATGACCACACAATGTTGGTCATCACCATGGCTAACCTCAAAGCCATCTTCTCTATTGAAAAGTATGTTACATTCTGTTCTCAGTTTAAAGTTGGTCTCTTACACAGTCAAGCACTTAGGAGAGCAATCACTCTTCCATTTCACGGCAGCCTCCTTATTATCCATAATCTTGACCATAACCTTTTTCCTTATATCTTCCAATAGGCTGATAATTGATTTTTCCCTTATATCATTAATCCAAGCATTGAATGACTCAGTGATGTTATCTCTATAGCATCAAAACAACACCTAGTACTAATGTATGCCCTGTACCATTTTTCAGGGTTATACCTCACAAGCTCTTCCACACATTTCTTCTCATGCGCCTTAGCCATCACCTTTAGATTATCTATAAATTCTTCTTGATATGTTCTCCAAGCACATAACCAAAACTGATTTTTAAGCTCACCCCTAGGACACTTCTTAAACCAACTTGTATAGATGTGTCTTACACACCAACTATGCTAAAAAATCAGGAAGTTCATCTCTCACAACATTTAACAGGCACTGAAAAAACCAAATACAAAAGTCAAATAACTATAAAATGTGCCATGTAAATGATTCAAACTAGGAAATACAAACACATAGTTGGGGTAGCATCACCTTTTGCAAGTATAACACCATTGTTAATCCTTCACCATTGGTGAGCTCCAAATCCCTCTTCAGAAATTGAAGAAACCACACCCAGTTCACTTGATTTTCTAACATTTACAACATCCCAAGCTATAGGGAACATGTTGTTATTTGCATCCCTGCCTATAATAGAAATGACTTGTCCCCTACATATCCCTCTAAGAAAGAATCCATCAAGCCCGATAATAGGCCTACAACCATCCTTCCATCTTTGCTTGCAAGTAGCAAAACACACAAACATTCTCCAAAATACTATTTTTTCCATTCTTTTCTTGTTCAAGGTCTACTTGCATATGATACTCACTGTCAGGATTTGACCTCTTGATTTTAGCTACATATGCCTCTAATATTCCATACTCTGCCTCATAAAAGGTATTCATTTCCTTTTTCTCTCTAGCCTTTACCCTCTTGCAGGTAGTCTCTGATATGTTGCATCTTAGGTCATCTTTCAAATGCTTCTTCATGTCTTTAGTGCTAGTCTTTGGCTTGTCCCTTAAGGCCTTCTTCAAATAATCAGTCAAGAAGTCAGAATTCACCCTTGGATTCCTAAAGAACCTACCACAATTATGCTCTAAAATGTATGTCTTCACTACCAATGTTTCATTGGGGATGTTCCTACTTACAAAAAGAAGAAAGGATTTGTTAGGCTCATTTTTTGCATATTGAAGTTTCTTTCCCATCTCAAGAGCACACTTAGTTACCTTCAGCCTCACTTCCTTGGCATTTGAAAATGTCATACCAACACAAAAATAAGGGCATGGATCAACATCATTGTCTTTCTATTCTTTGTCCGCCATCTCAGAACAGGTTGCATCAATACTACGGTCAACTTCCTCCTCACTTCTACCACCAGCATCTTTATCAACATGAAGCAAATATGAAGCTCTATATCCAACTAAAGTTAGATGGGGGATACTTTTTTTAGCTTGTGAGGGAGAGGCATAAGTGGATGGCCCTATAACCTTCCTGTTTCTATGATAGGAAATAAACTTGTCACCAAAACTTATTGCATCATCATTTGTTGGCTGATTTCCTCTTACAACATGACTGTTGAATAATTCCTGGATAGAAGCATCAGAGAACAGATCATCCCAGTTTATATCTTTACCAACTTCATTTGGTGGTGCTTCTAGCCCATCATCAACAACTTCTGCTTCATTCATGGCATATATATGAAGCTCGTCCCCAAATTTCAGTTTTGCACTACGCTTTTAAACATCTGAGTTTTTCTCCACAGGAATCAAACCATCCAAACTGCATCCATCCTCTCTTATATAGATCTTTGTTGAATCTAGATATCCAAACTGCTCCTTGTAATTCTTCTTCAAGTGAGTGATTGAGAGAAAACCTATATCAAATCCCCCAAAAGCCTCTACCTCACCATTCAATTAGTACTTCTTAGGCCCCCTAGTCCAAAAACCTCCATAGTACATAAATAGGTCAATTTTTGTTGCCATTCCTATAAAAAGCAACAAATTTTGTCATTTTTCTCATCTTAATCAATTCACAACTGTAAAAATGATTAACAAACTACCATAAAACTAGTCAAAGTAAATGCACATGCTCTATCCACTTCAATGGAGACAAGATACCATTTTTTTATTCACTTTATCCCTCCAAAACATTATAATATGCAATTATTACTGCTGAGCTCACCCAAATGAACTTCATTAACAATTGCTTAAGGTTGATGTCTTTGGGTGTGTATTTACTAAAGAACAGTGGCAGCTGATTTTAGAGGGTAGGAGTTAGTGAGACACAGTTGACTAATAGGGAATAAGGAGATTATGTTAAGAATGTTAGGGTTAATGGGGATTAGGACCAATTAGAGTGTGATTAGAAGCTTAACAGCTTGTTTGGGTGAAGGGTAAGGAGGGGTAAATAATGGAACAGAATGGGAGAGTAAGTAATGGAATAGAAGGGGAAGTGTAGGTATGTAACTTACCTTATGTAGGAGAGAGGTAGAGATAGAGGTGTAAATAATGGAAGTGTAAATTGGAAATGATAAAAATACCCTCTATTTTCATTGTTTGTATTTAATTAGAATAGATAACTAAGGGCAATTTTGTTATTTAATAACTTACCCATGCTTACAACCTAATTTGGGATATAGCTAAAATGAGAGTTTGATGGGTGAGGAGGGTAAAGAGTTTTCCTTCCATTTCATTATTTACTCCTTTAAAAATTAAGTTATTCTATTCACAAACATGGTTATCAACCTCCCATTCCATTATTTATCCACCTTTCCTCTTGCTTACCCTCCATCCAAACAAACTGTAAGTATTTGTCAGACCTAAAAAAAGTCAAAAGGCGCCAGAGATGTTTTTTTGAAAGTTCATAGGCTTATGGAACCTTAATCCCTTTAAAAATTGTTACCACCTGGATTACCAAAACATCCTATTTGAATGGTCAATAAATAATGAAACAGAAGGAAAGGGTAAGGAATGGAATAGAAGGAAAAGTTAAATAGGTAGTTTATCCATGTTTACGAGAGGAATAGAAAAGAAAATGTAAATAATGAAAAGATAAATAAAAAATAATAAAAATATTCTTATTATTTAAATTTAAAAAATAAAATAAACATGATATAAAGTAAAAATAATGATTTTTTTTGTCAAATCCTATCGTCCCCTCCCTTACACTATTTGAGGAATAGCAAAATTGAAATTTTAATATGTAAATGGTACC
>CAOJBK011017834.1:0-14332 GCA_948294925.1 Codiaeum variegatum | reverse complement strand
AGATTCACAAACTCCTAGGGTTCATATGTTTTTCATTAGACCGTCATGCTTTTCCTAATTGAATAGGATTGAGAAGAGATTCCTTCTTATTACTTAGGAATTAGGGGTTTAATTGCTTGAGAAAGATTTAAACCTATAATTAATGAAAAATCCCACTTAATGATTGGTTGTGATATTCGTTGATGTGTTGATTGACCATGCAATTTGAGTAATATGAGTCGAATTCTAGGTAGATTATTTTAAAAATCTATTTTAGTTACCTCAATTGATTTGCAAGTTTCTCTGTGTTTTATTACGTCTTTATTATTTTAATTTCTTCATTCATAAAATCACAACTTATTGTTGGCTAGACAATAGAATAGGAGATTGAGTTAGTGATTGGTTGAACGAATTGCACGAAATTCCCTTGGAAGAACGATACCGGGGCTTACCGATTTTTATTACTTGATACGATCCCGTACACTTGCGAGTGTGAAAAATTAATCTCTAAAAATTACACATCACTTATACCTGTAGCATTAAGAACATTAAGCTTAGAATGGTGCATAAGATTTTGTGTAGTTCCTTATTTTCTAAAGTGGAGAGTTTAAGCAAAATATTCAAGAAAGCATTGTATGTGCTTCAATGTTGTGAGTACCAAGAGTATACGAATTCAAATGTGTTCCTCCTAGACGATATGAAACCTTTATCTAGGATGTTGAGCAAAATTCACCGAGGATGGATTGTTATAGCTCTTACTACTAAATTGGATGTCTTTGATGAAGTCCTAGATCTTAACATAGAGTTTAGAGGAAAAAGAAAGACATTGTGAATGCCCCGACTTGGAGGAAAATGAACATTATGGAGAAAAGACATGGAAGATGGTTATTGAGAGGAGAAGGTCCACCGAGAGATCCAAATGAGGTTTTGCAATAAAAGGTACAAGATTGGGTTCAAAAGCA
The DNA here is from genome assembly GCA_948294925.1 of Codiaeum variegatum. NCBI lineage: Eukaryota > Viridiplantae > Streptophyta > Magnoliopsida > Malpighiales > Euphorbiaceae > Codiaeum > Codiaeum variegatum. The sequence continues at coordinate 13,391 of CAOJBK011017834.1, read as the reverse complement.
TGAGGATAATGATAATGCGAGCATAGAAGAGAAAATTATGAGAATGATGACAAAAAATGAACACCAAAATGGATGTCTTCAAGACAGAGGTCACCGACAACTTCAGCATGATAAATGATTGATTTTCTACCACGATTCAGAGGAAAAATAAGACGGCTTAAAAGCAATACCAAATTTACGATATGACTTAGACCACTATTCAAAACTTGCCACCGCCTCCACCACCAGAAGCTTGGCATTATTTTAGTCTTTCCATTTTTGGCATCTCATTCATATGTGTTATCTTTTATGCATTTTGATACATTTGACCTTTATGGCCTTAGAGCATTCCCAATGGTGCTCTTTAAAATAAAGAGCATATTTCAATTAATAGAGAGCATCTTAAATCATTTTTAAATTTAAAGAGTAAATAAATTTACTTAAGTCCAATATACTCTTTATATTTCACTCTTTAGTATTTAATGTTAATGGTAGAAAGAAAGAGAAAATTATTTTTTCAAAAATGTCAACCAATAAAAAATAAGATAATAATTATTGATAAGCATGTATATTAATTATATTTTAAATACAGAATGAATTTTGACTCTCCAAATTTAAAGAGTCAAACTCACTCTCTAATTTATAATTTAAAGATAAAGAGTGCATTGGAGCTTATTTTATTTTTTAAAACACTCTTTATAATAAAGAGTTTATGTTAAATAAATAGTAGATTGGGAATGCTCTTAGTACTCTATGTTTATGTTAGTTTATGTTTACTTAGCACTTTAAGTATGTTATTTTTGGGTAAATTCATTATGGTTGTTTATGGACATTGTGTTTGAATGTTTTAAGTTTTAATGAATATTTGGACTTTTTAAGTTTGTTTTAATATATATTAGGCTTGAATAGTTATATTTATATTGATTATTCTTAATTATTCCTTGATGTAAATTGATTATGCTATTACCTTTTTTTCATTAATGATAAAAAATGATAGAATTAACTTGTTGTAATTAATGATATATGGTCATGATATTATGATATGGTAATTGCCATGAAGATTGATATATGCTATTGATATTTTCCATTGAAATGGTTATGGATATTCATTTAAATGGGGAAATAGTATACTTAGTATCAATATAGTATATCTTTGACATTGTAGTATATCATTGAATATATTGTTGTTTAATTGTCAAATTTTTCATAAAAAAAATGTATGTATAGATTAAAGGGGACTAACTTGATAATTTTTGCCTAAAAATTTGACAAGCATTAGTTTAATTTTATTTCATACAATTGATAGTCATTGCTTATGCTTGAAACTAAGCTTTAATTTTATCATCATAAAAAAAAGGGGAGATTGTTATCCCTTTATATTTTGATGATACCAAAATCAATGTTTAGTTTAAAGTAATAATTATTGTTTAAATGAGATTATAATCAATGAACTTATAATGATCTTAAGATGGATATATTACATTGTTATGCCCTTTTAATTATTGTTTGATGAGTTTAAGGTTTAAAAGATAGATATTCAAATTATCAGAGACCAAGACATCATATGCCCCTCTCCAAGATGTCTTGTAGTTGTCTAGAAGGTCCTGAAAAATTGTGAAATGGAAAATGCCTGGTAAGACATGTGGAGGAGAACACGATTTTCTAAGGTTCCATTTGGCACTTGGCAAGACGCCGTGTAAGATGAAGTAGTGTGTTTACATAATGTGTTTACATAGAGAGATTTGAAACTTTAAGAGTCAAGCCCAAGACACTATGAGGGAATTTTTATAAAATTCAAAGTAACCGTGTGCCATGACCTAAGTAGAAAAACTCAAATTTCACCTAACCTAAGACATTATATGGGAAAAGTCCAAGACACCATATGGAAGTATGGGCCAACAAAAAATATATCCATTGGAAGATGACTTTAGCATGTTTTTATTTTATTTTTGAAAATGACGCTTCTATGAGAGCATATATATAAGATGGTTTCAGAAATTAAAGTAACCTAGAGCAATAAAGTTATACTATTCTCCATCAATATCAACGCTTAAACTTCATGTTTTTTCCATTTTACTCACCATACTTTACTTTCAAGAACCATACTCTTTTTCTCAAATTATTTTTTTAATCATATTTATCTCAAATTCTTAGTTATTGAGAACTCTACGCTAGATACCTCAAAGCCAATCTTTTATAGCTTTTTATTCTCTTTGTTTCAATTCATTTAGATTTATCTTTCAAACTTGTAAACTCTTGTTGGGTAGTGTTTATGGGTTATAAATCGGAATAGGTTGTAAGAGCTAAATCCTATGAAACTAGAAGCTTGAGGGCTTCAGTTGAAAATAGTGGAACCTCAATTCGGTTGAGATTGAGAAAGTAGACATAGGAGAAAGTCTAAACTTCGAACCATTATAAAAAATCTTAAGCATTTTTATCCTTACTTTCCATACTTTTATTATATTGTTATATGCTCTATTTTTGTGTTTGATATTTTTGATTAATCTTCTATTTGCTATTATACACACCTATAGCACCTAAAAACATTTTCATTACTTGGTATTTCTATATCAAAATTTAATTTTCTATAAGGAATTCATATTTGATTCAAAAGGTTTCAAAATTTTTTAACTTAACAATTCACTTCCCTTTCTTGGTTGTCATTTGTGGGACACGATATAGATATTAATTAGAAAAAATAAATAAATCTTGGTATATTATTAATATTAATTAAATTTAAATAAATAAATACTATTTAATTTATGAAATTATTATTATTTTAATTTTTATTGTATAAAATTTTAGAAAGTAAAATATTTAATGTTATTTCTATTGCATAAAATTTTTTATAAATTTTTTTTTTCTGAACAATCTTATTAGAGTATATTTTTTGGAAAGAGTATACCTTTTTTTTTCATTAAAATAGATTATAACTATTTGTGAATATTGTTTTAGTTAACCAAAACAACTAATATATATCTTTACTTATTGGATACTTAATAACTTATATCAATAATAATTTTTTTATTATTTATATCCAATAAAGAGTTATTTTTAACTTTTTAAAATAATATTGAATAAAGATTATTATTTGGTTATAATCTTTATAATAATTTTTAAGTATAACATATATATATATATATATATATATATGTTAATTAATTTAAAATTACTATAATAATTAATATGTATTGTATAAACTATTCAAATTACACAAATAAATATTATTTAATTTGTAAAGTTATTGTTATATTTTTAAAATTTTTATTATAGAAAATGAAGTGATTAAAATCTGTACATTTATATATATAAATATGGAAATCAAGAAAAAAATTTTGGACATACATGGGCATGGAATTCATTATGATTTACAAATTCATCTTTTTTTTGTTCATTTATTGTAATATGCCTAGATTTAAAAAAAAAAATTGATCAACCCTAACTCTTTTAATTATTTCATTCTTTTCTCTTTCTTGCTTATTCTCCTCAATTTAAAATTGATCAAATCCTCAATGATAAGCATAATAAGATCTCTTTAATCAAACACATTTTCTTGATTTGATGTTGAATTTTGCTTTAAACTTTCAAACTTATTATAGGATAATCTTACTTTTCTCTTATTAAACTATAAATACTATGCAAATTTTACAATTTTCTATAAACCTTTTAGCTAAAACATGTATTATAAGGAATGACCTATTACATTTTAAAAAATGATTATAATAATTAAATGATAAATAATTTTAAAAAAATAAAAATAGAAGAGATTAAATAATTTAAAATTATTTATCTCCTTATTCGTTCTCTATCTCTCTAGAAAATTAGATAAAACATATAAAGTTCAATGTTATTCTAAATTCTTCATTGTTCTAAAGAAAAAAACTCCCAAGCATGAAATTGGATAAAAGAATAAGGTGATGAAATGGGCCCCCGAGGGGCGTGGCCTGGCGGTAAGTAGCAAACATTTACAGCTGCACGTTCTAAGTTTGATTCTCGATGGAGGTAAGAAGTAAAATTGATTTGGACATTAATCCACCCTCCTACCTTTTAAAAAAATAATAATAAGATGATGAAATGGAGATTGGGTCTAAAGTTATGGGGCGTAGTGATAAGGTATAGAGAGGAAATGGAGTTCAATTTAGGGTGGATATGAAGCTAAAATTGACAGACGATGATGACTGGAGGATGGCAATGACTTAGACACCATTGTTGGTAGTGGGTATAATATCAAGCTTATAACATGCTTTCTTTAAATGCTTCTTTACCGATAAAAGAATTCAAGTATATCTTTCCATTCTAACCCAATTTATTAAATATTTTAAGCAACCATGTATTATGAATGGGATGCCTCTCGCTAATTTTTGTCTTGATGTTGCAAACAGATGGTGGAATTGGTGTTCCAAGTCATGGCTTTAGCATTGGAGCAAGTAAGAAAGACGATCACTTTTACGTTATCAAAACAATATTGTTTTGATATAGTCTCATCACCATTTCTATGGTTCTTTTGCCATATTAGACTCCAATTGTTTATGGTTACTATGTCAATAAATACAAATATAAAGCCATGTAGGCCCACCATGTCAGCACTAGTACATCATCATAGGGATAAGATATATTTGAAAATGATTGTTTAGTTGATATACCAATGGAAAGTTATCTTTTATTTTATGATAGATCTGTAAGTTGACCATATGTGTAGGGTAGACTTGTTGGTTTTGCCAAAATTTTACTATTATTTTTTAATTTCATACAATTAATTATGCTTTTCCATGAGATAATAAAATTATTACTAAAAAATAACTAAAACACGTATTTGATAATAGTTCAAATCACATACATCACATATGTAAAGGAACTAGTATACTACAAAGTATAACAAAAATACCTTTAATAACAAAAACTTACATATATAAGTTTTATATCAAATTTTTCTTATAAAAATACCTTCTTCAAATGTTCCAAAAATAACAACTTCCAATTCATTAAAATTTTGAACTCTCTTCAAGAATACAAGTAATTTTTAAAATTAAAACACATACAAACATGTAGTGAATGAAGAAAGCAAATTAATAAGAAAGAGCACAACTAAAAAGGGAAACAATTCTAAGCTATCCACCTAATTACATAAATTTTGTATCTAAAATTTATGATATTGCATAACATAAAGAGGCAGAAGCATTTTTCCCTTAGCTCATGCCCGTTACGTAAAGATCAAAGTGCTCATGCCAAATGAATTGACCAAGCTCAAAATGCTGTTTAGTAGAACTTTTAGCCTAACATCACGATTGTGGGCCTAGGCATGAGAGTAGATCTACAGAAATGTAAAAGCAAAATTTACAGAAATGAAAAGAGAGCTTCTTAGGACTTTTGGGTGATTATTGAACATCATTAAAGATTAAGTTTTTCTAGCCATCCAAGCATGAACCCCAGAGAGAATCCAAGAGGTTTAGAGGTAGAATTTTGATTGAAGACTCAAGATTTGAAGGTTGAAGACAAAAGATTGAAGAAGAATCCAAAAGGTTTTGAGGTAGAATTTTGATTGAAGACTCAAGATTTGAAAGTTGAAGACAAAAGATTCAATATGAACTAATTTTGTAATACCCAGATATTAGATGAACCCTAAAACCTTTTGTATGGATTGATTTTTTATTTTTCAATTAAACCTTATCTTTTGGATTGTTTTATCTCTTTGATGCTTATTGTTTGCTTCTAATATTCAATGGCACACTTGATTAGCGGTTGCTTATTTTTATGTTATTGACTTGAGACAGAACACTCAAAGAGATTTAGAGTTGAATAGATCACTAAAGATGAGAATAGGAAATTCTTTGGCTTTTTATTATTGTTCCTTGGGTTTAATGCATGACTTAGGTTATTGGTGGGTATGAGAAGAGATTTCTCTCACATTGGCTTAGGGATTAGAGGTTAAATCATTTGAGAGAGAGTTTAACCAAACATAAAGGAACACTGAGGCAACCTTTGGTACATTTTTATCACTCTTGGGAGTACATTGTAGGGTGCCTAATGTGTTTCTCGTAATATCATCTCTCTTAACCCTTCATCCTTGGGTATAACCACTCGATTCAGAAATTTCACCTTTCCATTTTCAACTCTAATATTTAAGCCTACTATATGCATCTGTTTTCTACACTAATTCATCAAAAGCTCATCTAAACTAGAGCCAGCTCAGTCCAGAACTATGTATGTCCTTGATCAGGTTAAAAATCCAATTGAACTTATACTAAAATAACTCTGCTTACTATAAAAATTTTAAATATTTTAATTAATTAATTTTCAATTATTCCACTGAGTATATATAAATCTTACTACTAAAGTTTTTATTAAAGTACTTTTATGCCATGAGTTATTAATCTTACTTTATAATATTAACATGGATGATCTTGTGATTCAATTATAAGACTTTAAATAATCATATGGAACAACAATCAGAACAATAAAATCATAATGAAAGAATGGAAAAATCTCAATAAAATTTTCCTAGTTCTATATTTGTTTGAGTTTATGAAGGTCAAATTGATTTACAAAGAGAAGTGGTAATATGTATCTTTAGAACTATAAGGTTTGTTAATAATCCTCCTTGGGTCTATTGTCGCTCATTTAATATGTGATTGAATCCAAACATTTATGAAAATGGTTATGTTTACTTGAGTTTACTCAACACATGGTCTTAGAGAAAAGTTAGAAACATGAACCCTTCAAGATCTAGGACATTATGTAATATAATGCTAGATTTAAGGACTATTATACCTATATGAGTGACCTAAACTTGCATCTTATTTAGAAACAAAACAAAACAATTAGTAACAGCAACATATAAGATGAAAAACTAAACAGAGTAAGTAATGTGACCAGTTGCTCCGATGTCAACAACCTAAATATTTTTAAAGGTTGAACAATTAAATACATGATCAAGTTTTCTAGAGTTTGACACATTGAAAAGGGAAAAAGTTATATCTTTAGTATTACTCCTTACTTATGGTTGAATAACCAGTGTTTATTTTTTCAGTTTCTCCCAGTATACTCATAAGCTTTTGAATTTAATGCTAACTAAGATTCAATAAGGGTATTGTTGTTGTTAGTGGTGATCCCAGGATAGAAGCATTATGATTTGGAGGTTTGTGTTGAACAAAAACTTGATTGGCTATTGCTTGATGACTTTGATTATCTTTGAACTTGAACCTTAGAGGATACCCAATTAGCTTAAAACACTTCTCCTTGGTGTGTCCTAGTTTGTTATATTGTGTGCAAAACATATCTCCTTTGTTTCTTTTAGTAGTCATTATAATAGAAACAACAAAACTTTAATGTTGAGCCAAGAGTGCTCTTTGATTTTCTTCCCTTTGCACCATGTTATAAGCAATATCCAAGCTAAGAAAAGGTTTGGTTGCTATGATATGTGATCTTGTACTATGAAAACTGTCATTTAGACCATTAAAAAACTTGAGCACATGATCTTTCTTTTGTGATTCAACAAATTTCTGGATGCAACCCTAATTATATTTTCCACAAGAGTGGTATGGTAATGGTCTAAACTTCCTTAGCTCTTCAAGTATACTAGTAAGTTCTGTGTAAGGAATCAACAAATCTAGTGCCTTGAGTCAGGTTACAAAGCATTTGTTGAAGATGAAAAATGTTATAATCATCTGATTGAGAGAATATTTGGTTCAATCTCCCTTGGATTCAACTCGAACAACTATGATGAAGCATGAATCTCCAGCTGCTTGGACTTGGATCCCATATCGATCTTTAAACAGAGAAAAATGGGTCAGGAGTCTCGGGGAGACACTCTGATGCCCAAGTCAGTATATGTCTAATGAGAGAAACTATAATGAACATTTCTTTTTAATGTTTTTGCAAGACAATGTTGTTCTTAAGCCGAAACTCCCCTAAAAAATTTGAGGGGTTTGTAAGGAATCATTTTCAAACTCATTTCAAACATGATATTAAAGGGTTGTAAAGTTTGTGAGCAAGGTCATGCTAAGGTTAGTTATTGATGATTCTTGACCTAAAATGAATACCCCAAGTGACCCTACAAGGGTCACCGCAACTCAAACCACCTATCACTTTGGATCATTTCCAAACCATAGAAGTAAGCATGCAAGCTTGGCCTCTTAACATCCTTTACCTCAGAATGCTCCGAGGTCTTCAAGACCATATCCCTACTAAATAGGATCGGGTATCCTGACAGAATTCTCTTCCCAAATAGACTCCTAACTCGAGTAGGATACTACTTTGGGGACTCCTATATAAACTCCAATAATAGGCATAAAAAGGGATCACACCCTAATATTTTAAAACCCTAATTCTATGATTTTCAAAATGGAAGTCATCAGTTATTATAAAGATGCAACGTGGACTACTCGAGTATCAAGCAATGAAAGATATTGACGGATAAATTGCATTTTTTTTTACTTGATGAGCCTTTCAATAAGAATAAAAACGTCCATCCAAATCAGATTGCAGCTTTAATGATTTTGCCATGGTGAATTTATTACTACCTTTGTTCCTACAGTTGATTATTGATACTTGGATTAGGCAAGTGAATTCTTATTTTATAAAATTTATATCTATACTAATTATAAAAGTGAATATTTAGGGGAAACTTTTTTGGACAATAGTACTCTTTACTAAATAATCTAATTATTTTGAGAAAATATGAAATTTAAAATTTAAATCATTAAAATTATCAATCATAAATATCACATTGTAACAATATTAAATAAATAAATAAACTTTATTACAAACTTTTAAATTTCAAAATTTGACAATTAAAGAAACTTTTCTATAAAAAAAATTAAATAAGTTTATTTTCTTTTAATTTTAAATATATAATTTTATTTGAATAAATTTAATTAAAATGAAAAATAATTATTTAAAAATACTATTAATTAGGTGTAAATTATTTTTTTTTAACTTACAAAATTTTTATATATATTTGTTTGCATAATATAGTGTATTATATATTTTAAGTGTAACTTTGAATTTTTTTAAAAAATAATATTAAATATATCTTTGATAAAATTATATACATATTAATTATAAAAGTATCTTTTTTTTTTCTTTTAAAAAAAATAGATAGGAGTATTGAGTAATGTTTAAATTAATTTTACCTTCTATCTTGATAGAGATTCGAACTTGGAATGTTCAACTATAAATATTACTTACTTACTGCCACACCATGCTCCTCGGATGCAATTATAAAAGTATTATTACAAAAATAACTTTTAATAATAAATTTTATATATAATGCATATTATAAATATCATAATATATATAAATGTGGTTAAAATGGGGATCAATAAAATTACGATATTACCATCTTTTATTCTTCTTAATTTGATGATATTATAGTAATTATGATATTTATATTTAAAGTTTTTTTTTTGAAAAAAAAAACTATTGAATAAATGAACATTAAACAAAAAAAAGAAGAATAATCGTGGAATAAAAGAACATTAATCTAAAAAATAGATTTTATAATAAAAAAGTACTGAGATGTTGCTAGATTTGGAGTTTAAATTTTAAACAAATTCTATAAGGTAAAGATATAATAATAAGAGATGTAGCTGGGTTAGGAGTTTAGAACAACAAACATTTTTGTTAAATTACACACCTTAATTACTCCACACATATTTATTCACTTTCCCTTCCAATACTACCCTTTTCATCACACAATTTTCTTCTTCCAATACTCCGTGCGTTTTCTCCGGTTAATCTTGACTAAACAACTACTCACCCAATCTCTCTTCAAGTTTTAAAGACCTAACAGTTGGCAATTCCATTTTCTTCTCCCTCAGCAATTCAACTCTTTGCCGACTCAACCTGGTAAAACAAAGAAATAAAACAATGGTAGCTGATTGCTTAAAATTTTACACAGCAAAAGTACATAAAATTTCAAGGGAATATAATGAATTCTGATTTGGACACTGTATGATACTAAAGGTAGCTGCTTGCTTAAAATTTTACACAGCAAAAGTACATAAAATTTCAAGGGAATGTAATGAATTCTGATTTGGACACTGTATGGTACTAATGGTAGCTGTTTGCTTAAAATTGAAAAGAGAATAACTAGTTTAGCATAGGATACATATTGTAGAAAATTTGTAGCATCAGCACTTCCTTGTCTGATGTGCAATAAACTGCAGAACTCTGACAATGACTCCACCACCTAAAATAAGAACCAAAATCTGTGAATGAAGCGAGATGGTCTTTCACTGCTGAAGCTGATTTGAGCAATTGATCGATCACCTTTTTTTTCTTCTCCAGTACCTCTTTGAGCTTAATGCTTCCATATTTGTCACTGTTAAGATTGGTGGAGACAGCCCTCAAGTCCATTGTTAAGAGATTTTGCTATTTCATATATTCATACGCTATAAAAGAATAAGATATGGAGGGTCTTATCTTAAGAAGATACAAAGGACTTGTATTTTTGCAGCCACCATACTGTCAAAATTGTACCTCTAGAATTGCACTGACACTAAAAATTCATAAGTTTCGCCATATGTTTTCAAAAGTGTATATGAAACCATCAAGAAAGTATTAAGAATAAATTTAATGCCAATTGACAAACATCATTTATGACAAGCGATACGGCACGGCCTTAACCTGATTTGGCCCAAACAACATGCTTAGATCCTGATCGAACCCTATAGCATCCAGTCCTACCCGAACCTGAGGCTCACCACGAGCTTTGTCCACTAGCGACCTTCGGAGTTCAGGAGTTGACAACACACCGTGTCACAGGCCCCATGGAGAGGTACACTGGCAACGTAACCGAGGCTGACACGTGTCCTCTTCAACAGGTTTTTCACTCTATAAATACAGAGCTCAGCATATTGAACAAGGTAATTGAAAGAATTGCAAACCTATCCTCTTAAACTCTCTACACACATATTATTTCATTTGTGCTCCAACCCACTACTGACTTAAGCGTCGGAGGGTTCCGGCACCCCTGACCAGTTCTCTTTCTGTGCGGTTTCCTACTGCCTCAACTAGAGCAGTTACATTTCAGTCTCGGCTCAAAGACCACACGCATCAACAAGCATTTAAGATAGTGTTTTCAAATGCTAATTGACAGCAAACTAAAAGCAAAGTTCATAACTAATTGCAGAACCACCAGTGTCATGCCATGGAAAAAAGTATATATAACATTCACCTTATCTATCTTCTCAAATGAACAAATCAAAAAATTACCAGTAAACAAATAAAAAATCCATAAGAACCCAGATTCAGAGCTCTAAAGATTTGCAAGAACAAACTCAAAAATTACCAAAAAAAAAAAAGAAATTACAGCTCAAACAATCATCACTAACACCAAAAATAAATTAAGAAACACATGCAAATCACAAAATCAAAGATTTAATCTTTAGAGCTATTATGATTCAATGACAATAAGGGTTAAGTAAAAAAAGAAAATCAAATCAAGAGATGAAAGTTCTATGAACAGAATTGAAAACAATGATCTAATAATAAGAAAAACAGATTAGACCTGAACATTTGTTGGATGATAGATTGAGGAATTCAACGTTACCAACGGCAATAACACTCTGATCAACAACAACGAAATTCAGTTAAGCAGCTTTAGAAAGCAAACATTGTCGAACAAAATTCAGTTATGCTATCAATTTTCTACGTATCGACTCGTTCGAAGATCGCCGTATTATCCATTCTCGTGCGGCAATCGGAATCACATACATGAAATATATAGAGAGAGAATTATAGAGTTAAAATAGTGCAAATCAATTGGGTTTTTGGCTTTCGGTTCTTGTTCTGTTCCAAGGAAAACAGGGTATAATGGGGGAGAAAAAATGAAAAATTGTGTGACTCAGAAATTAGGTCCCTTATTAATAATTGTTATAAACATCTTTAAAAAAATAATTAGTTTCAAAAAAAATCTTTCAAAAAATAAAACAATAAAAAATCGCAGGAATATTTTTTATAGAAATTGAAAGTTTAAATATGGATTTATATTAGGGGTGAGCAAAACCGAACCAAATCGAAAAATCAAACTGAACCAATCAGAAAAAAATTTTAGTTTTTGGTTTAATGAATATTAGGTTCGGTTTGGTTTTTGTATATATAAAAATTCGATTTTCGGTTTGGTTTTGCCTTTTTTTGAACCGAACCGAAAATAAAAAAACTGAATTTCACTAACCCTATATAAATGAAAACCCTAGGTAGATAAATGACTTTTTTTTTGTCTGCCTCACATTCTCTCACACACACATAAGGGTTCACACTGTTGCCGCCCCTTTCTCTCGTTTTCTCTGACTTCTCTCTAAGTTTTTTATCTTCTCTCTCTTCGATATGTGAGGAAAGCTCTTGTTTTCCATATTATTGTCTTCATTTCTTCTTGAAATCATCTTGATTTCATTGAAAATTTGGGAAAATTCAGTGGAATCTGACAAGTTCTTGACTTAATCACTTTTGATCTTGGGCCTGAATCCAGCTAAGATGTAGAAACCTACACGATGAACAAACGATGAGCTAAGAGGGCCAAGCCTAAGCCTGGCAATGATCTTCTGACGCTTAAGTCAGTAATGGATTTAGGATGCCTTGGGATTCACTATGAATCCTTAAGAAATATGTAACTGAATAGTTTTAGAGTGTAGTTGAACATACATGAATAGGTGGACATTATGAACTATTTATAATAGTTTTAGGGGTCACGTGGAACCTTGTGAGTGGTCCACGTGGCAGTGTCTATGATGAACACAACCTTCTAGTATGGGCCTTAGTTTACCTTTTAAGGGAGCCCATATCTGTCTAAGCCCATTTTAGGTTGACCCATATCAGAGGCCCCCTTTGTTCATAAGAGGATGAGGAATTTTATGAATTGAATCCTCTGTTTGAACAAATAGTACTGCTTCAAAGTAAATGCTTCGCGTGCCTTTTTCGAAGGGTATGTCTCACATTCTCTGCTTTGAGGTATGTGCTTCGCACTCTCTTCTTCGAGGTATGTGCCTTGTACCCTTTTTACTTCGAGGTATGTGCTTCGCACCCTCTTCTTCGAGGTATGTGCCTTGCACCCTTTTTGCTTCGAGATATGTGCTTCGCACTCTCTTCATCGAGGTGTGTGATTCGCACCCTCTTCTTCGAGATTCATGCTTAGCACCCTTTTCTTTAAAGTCTTATAACGAAGCCTAATATTGTTTTTATGCTTCGGAGATTGTATATATGCATTGATGTAGAAGTGGCCCCTACAGGGCAAACTCAAAGTTATTTGTTTGATAAGGAATATCCCTTTGTAACCTATGTTTTGACTTCCTTCTTTGAAGGATATGCTTTGCATCCTTTCTGCTTCGAGGTCTATGCTTTGCACATTCTTCCTTGAGGTCTATATGCGAAGCCCAATATTACTCCCGTGTCTGAGATAGTAACATATTCATATG
>CAOJBK011017690.1:0-10479 GCA_948294925.1 Codiaeum variegatum | reverse complement strand
AAATTTATCCTTATTTATTTTGTTGATTCCTAAGATAATATGAGAACAATTCAGGAAGATTAATTATTTTAATTGATAGAAAAAGAGAATTGTGTGAATTAATAATAGTTTTAATAAGATAGAGTTATGATTACCTTAATATTTATAAAACAATCTTATTTGACACTTATTTATGAACGGATGGGTGAAGACGGAAATCGTATTACCTGGAAATCATATTACTCCAAGAATAATTATTCTCATCTCTTGAGACAGGTCCTTTTATATTTCCCATGACTTTTTACGTCGATATTTATACAAAAATAAGTTTTTAGGATAACATTTTTCCTCCTTTTCCCTGTAGAGTGAATAAAGTAATCTAGCTGGTATTCATATTCTTTTTAATTTTTTAAATAAGATGAATAAGATTTCATTCAAGTTGACTTTCAGTTATTTATTGGCATTGCATTTTGAAAACAAAATAAAAAATTTATATAAAAAAATTGTAGTTTAAAATATTGAAATCTTTATAAAATGAATAAAATTATTCATCAAATATTAATGAATTTTTTTACTTCAAATTAAATTATTTTAATATTGTGTGATCAATAGGATGATATTGATAAGGTATAAATATCCTTATCCGTACTCGAAATATGATACATCTATCCATATTCGCATCCATATCTATTCATGTAATAAATTCTAAACTCATCCTGATATCTATCACTTTCGGATAATCCTCGGGTAACCCACTATCCAAATAATTATCTAATTATATTAATATATATGCATATTTAAACATATTTTATAATTAATAAATAAATATATATTATTTTCAAAGAATATATACATTAAAATAAATACTAAAAAATTAAATAATTCAAATACTCAGTACACATATACTGAGTCATAAACATATAACTTAATAGAAAAATATTAAACATGAATTTATTTGGGAGAGAGGTATTGTTTAAATAAGTAGCTCAAGCTATACTTGTTTATTGTATAGGAGTGTTTCTGTTGCCAATTTCATTATTAAAGGAGCTTGTGAAGATTATGAATTTTTTCTGATGGGTTACGAAGGTGGGTGGAGATCGAAAGATTCACTGGTTATCTTGTGAGAGAATGTTCGAGCGAAAGGAAAATGGTGGTATGGGACCCAGAAACTTAGACTCTCAACCTTGCTATGTTAGGAAAAAACGCTTGAAACTTGATTTCAAAACATATACTATTGTTAGTAGAGTTCTCAAAGCTAGATATTACCCTCAAGGGTCTTTTTTTAATGCCTTGTTAAGGCATAATAACCCAAGTGCAACTTAGAGGAGTATTTGGTATGTGCTTAACCTATCTTACATGCAAGTTGTAGGTGGAGAATAAGATCGGGCTCCAATATTCGGATTTGGTCTGATGCTTGGTTGCTAGAGGAAAATAATTTGAGAATTTCATCACCAATGGTAGAGGAGCTAGCAAATGTAGAGGTGAGAAATTTATGGATTCCTAAAGCAAAAGAATGGGATATTGAATTGTTGGAGGAAATATTTTCTCCCTTGGATGTGGTTATCATTCTTAAAATCCCATTAGCATCTGTTGAAGTTGATGATGTTTATATATGGCATTTTTCAAAAAATGGATGCTACTCAGTGAAATCGGGCTATCGGTTAATTATGGATATATCATGGACTGAAGAGAATGTGGAAATTATAGGTAACTGGACTCAGATTTAGGAGCTAAAGATTCCCCTTGGATACTGTGTATTTTTTATGGAGGCTGTGTCATGGTTGTCTCCCATTGAAAACAGCTTTGGCGAGTAGGGATGTAGATGTGAATTGCATTTGTGTTTTGTGGAGCTATAGAGGAACCAATATTACATTTATTTATTCCATGTCCTAAGACGCTTGAGTGTTGGCCTGTGGCGAGAATTCAGAAGCCAAATGCCGATGCTTTTGTTGATTTTACCTCATTGTAGCATGTTTATCTTCTTCGATGCAGGAAGCTTTTGCACCAACTTTGTGGACAATTTGGCACATCAGGAACGCTGCTGTGTGGTCTGATAATCCGATGCCAGTGGAGCAAATTTTCCATCATGATGCTGATTTTGTTCGTCAAAGGCAACAGATTCACTCTAGGCGAAAACTCAGATTCATCAAGTAGTTCAGCCTCGTGTCAAGCTCTCATGGTGTTTCTACTCTATGGAAGAATATTGAATGGAATCCTTCAGATTCTCATACAGTGAAATGTAAGATTGATGCAGCAAGAAGAAAATCATATTAGTATTGGTTATGCCTTGCGAAATCACTAGGGAGTGTGTTTGGGCGCTATGTCAAAGACTGTTATGGGTATTTTACCTCCTAAGATTGCTGAAATTATTGTTCTTAGAGAGGGCATAAAGTGGGCATTCCTAGTGATCATGGCAGAAGTTCTGGCCTTACAGATATATTTCGTCAAAATTTATGACACATCAAAACTAAGTTATATTCAATTAAATCTATTAGAGATAGAATAAGAAATTTTAGCCTTAGATTTAGTTAGTATCATCTACTAGCATATTAATTGACAAATTATTTTACAATGACAATAAAAATAAAGGTAAAATTTTCAAACTATTATTAATGATTAATCTAGTCTTGATTATGAATGCAAGCAGAAGTTTTGAGAAGACATGTATGATGCAAAGCATAACAAATGAGGAAAATATCTTTATTGGTAGAGACTTAAATGGGCATGTGAGAAGAGACTAAAATGGCTATGAGGAGACACATGGAGGCTTTACTTTTGAGAGTAAGAATATGGAAGAGAGGAGCACTGTTGATTTTGAAATAAATTATGAGCTACTATTGGCTAACACCTGTTTTATGAAAAGAGAATCTCATTTGATTACTTTTAAAAGCGGGTATCACAAGAGTCAAATTAATTACTTACTAATAAGGAAGTCAAGCAGAGTCTTTTGTAAAGATCACAAAGTAATCCCAGGAGAAGCTTTAATACCCCAACATAGGTTGTTGGTGTTGGACTTCCAGATTGCATGGCGAACCAGAAGGTCATTCCATAATAACACTCAAAAGATTAAATGGTAAGAGCTTAAAGGGGAGAAACGTGAAAAATTCATATATGAGTTGTGCGCCATGCGACTTTAGAACTCACATATGGAAGCCAATGATATGTGTGTAACCATGAGTGAGAAGATTTGGGAGGTCGGCAAGAAGATTTTGGGAGAGACTAGAGGACAAGCTTCATTGATGAAAGAGGGGTAGTGGTAGAGCAAAACGACCCAAAAAGAAATAAAGAATAAATGAGAATAGTATAAGAAATCGTCAAACTGCGAAAGTGTTATGCGTACAAGCAATATAAAATAGCAAAAACAAAAGCAAAGAAGACAGAGAGGCAAGCTAGAGCATAGTTTTATGAAAATCTATATGAAAAGTTGGCGATAAAAGAAGGAGAGAAGGAACAAACTAGCTACGATTAGGGAGACGAGATCGAGAGACCTAAACCAAGTTAAGTGTATTAAGAATAAGGAGGATAAAATTTTGGTCAAAAAGGAAAATGTTAAGGAAAGATGGAATTACTTTGAGGGTCTTTTCAATGAAAGCCAAGATGGAAGCCAGATAAATATAAATCATATGATGTTTAAGAAAAATGTGAACTACACTAGAAGAATTAGACTCTCCAAAGTTTAAAAAAAAAAAGCAGTGAGAAAAGTGCAAGCAGGTAAAGCATGTTGTCGGATATAATCCCTATTTAAGTGTGGAAATACTTAGAAGATGCAGGGCTAAATTAGTTAACTCAATTATTTAATAAAATTTTAGTATCTAAAAAAAATGCCAAATGATTGTAGAAGAATTGTAGTTCCAATTTTCAATGACAAAGGATATATTCAGAGTTGCTCCAAATATAGAGAGATCAAACTCATGAATAACATTATGAAGTTAAGGAAGAGAGTTGTAGAATAATGTATCTGGAGTTGCATATCTATCTTGGCCAACAATTTTATGCCCGAAAGATCCATTATGTAAACAATCTTTGTTATAAAAAGTCTAATAGAGAAATATCAAAGGATGAATGATCTGCACATGGTATTATCTACCTGTAAAAAGCTTATGATAAAGTGCCATGAGATGTTTTATGGTGGCTCTCGAGCGTAAGAATGTGCCAATTAAATAAACTCAAGTAATTAAATATATGTATGATGGAGTTGTTACTAGTGTGTGTACGGTCGGAGGAGACACAAGAGACTCCCTATCACAATCAAATCACATCAAGGATTAGCTTTAAGCTTTTTTCTTTTCATTATTGTTATAGATAGATGAATTGACAAAAGACATATAAGAGAATATCTCTTGGTGTAAGATATTTGTTAATGCTATAGTGTTCATAAATGAGACTCGGACAAGAGTTGAGAGGAAATTAGAGTACTGGAGAAGTACACTTAAAATGAAAGGCTTCAAAATTAGTCGGAATAAGACTGAGTATATGCATTATAAATTTAGTGAAGAGAGCAGAAGAGAGCAAATGGGATGTGTGTTTAAAAGGAATAGTCATACGTAAAAGCACACAATTTAGATACTTGGACTCTATCTTGCAAGAAAATAGAGGTTTTGAGGGAATGTTGCCCATCATAAGCGAAGTGGATGAAATAAAGTGCTTCTAGAGCATTATATAATCAAAAGATTCCACAAAAACTAAAAGGAAATTTTTTTCGCATTGCGGTGAGACATGTTATGATGTACGAGAGTAAGTATTGGACTATAAAAGCATAAGTTCTAATATTAGCATGGCAGTGATGAGAATGCTAAGACAAATGTTAGGTCATATTGAAATTGATAGAGTCTGTAATGAGTACATCAGAGATAAAGTTGAAAGTGCTCCAATTAATTCTTTATACAGTTAAATAGTTTCATTTAAATTTGTATTTAATATAATATTCTACTAGCATTTTATTTTATTCCTTAAAAAATAAAATTTATTTATACATGTAAAATATAATATTATATTAAATATAGGGTTAATAGCATAAAAAATCATGAATTTTAAATAAATTTGTGAAATTATCACAAACTTTCAATTTTAACATAAAAATACATGAACTTTCAATTTTTAACGAAATTGTCATATGGCTAGATTTCAATTGTCACGTCATATATTAGTGATGACGTGGCATCACATATCATATTCAATAATGACGTGGCATTTCATGTCATGTGGCACGTCATATCAATGATGATGTGGCATCCATATAAAGTGTCATGTCATGTCATGGGTTGGAGATGCCACGTCAGCACCAATATATGACTTAACAACTAAATTTGGCCATGTGACAATTTCAAAGAAAATAAACCTTAAATATATAATTAATATTTAAAAGAAAATAATATTCTTAGTTTAAATAAAAAATGAAGCAATTTAAAAATAATATATAAATAAAAAAAATGAACTATGGATTATAATATCAATTTTTAAAGAATTTGGAGTAAAATTGAGTTACTAAAATTTTGAGGTCAAATTTATATGCAAGGTAATTTAAAGTTATAAAAGTTAAGTTTGAAGACCCTTATGTTGCAAATTAAAGTTGGAAGACAACATTGAAATCAGACAAACGTTGAGGGACAATGAGTAGAATAACGGTTGAACATAGTATCAGAAAACTAAAGAAACATTGAGTTGGAGATATCAATATAAAGATAATGGCACAGCTAGATCACAATATGAGCATAACTAAAACAAATGAAATGCTTTATTTTCTGTGAGAGGAAAGAGCTATAGCATATATATAATATGTACAAAGTTCTCATAACTATCAAGATATAGTTTAATGTCAAGTGCATATATGGCCTGAGCAATGCGCTCAAGTTCAACTTCCTCCTCCCTTACTTTTTTTTTTCTCTTTTTAAAGGAAAAGAAAAACACATTAAAGGCAAGCTTCTAGCAGCCAGACAAACCTCACCCAAATGATGGAAGAAATGAATTTTAAGAGAGAGATAATGGCAAAAGAGAGATGCACAGAAAAAACAATCAGTTATAGATTCAAGTGAGGCAACAGAATGGCAGACTCAATAACTTTTCCATGGTCTGACAGCGCCAACTATAACAGCTACTATAATCAAGACAACAATTATAATGGCTATACAGGATTTCGTGTATTCCTCTGAAGTTCCCTTGCACTTTGAAGTGCAATTGTCCCTGATTGGACATGGTTGACTGCATTTTCAACCTGAACAACATTTCTATTAACACAGCAAACTAATGAAAGACAACCTTCCCACCAACCATGTGAGTATGCATGCATCATGTATTAAAAGTAGCGAGTAGAATGAACGAACCTGACTTTCAATGCTGTCTAATATCTCTCCTTGGGCTTCAACTAGATCAGCCATATCTAGGTAAATCTGACAAACAACACTCACATTAGAAGTTTGAATTTGATAGTCCACATCTACGGCTAGCTACATTATACCTGGTGCAAGTCAAGAAGCTTTTTCTCAATTTCTTTTACAGCATCGTGTCTTTCCTGGATTTCTTCCAAGGTATTTAGCACCTGCAACCATGGCTCCAAATTACAAACTGAGTCAAGAAATTCAAGGGGGTTGGCGAACTGCTAGAGCTCCCAGCAGGGGACTTCATGAAGCTCA
Source organism: Codiaeum variegatum (assembly GCA_948294925.1). Taxonomy (NCBI): domain Eukaryota; kingdom Viridiplantae; phylum Streptophyta; class Magnoliopsida; order Malpighiales; family Euphorbiaceae; genus Codiaeum; species Codiaeum variegatum. The sequence goes on along the minus strand of CAOJBK011017690.1, from coordinate 3,871 downwards.
ATCATTGGAACAGAAAGAAAATGGTCAAACAACACTGAACTATAAACTCTTGACATTGACACTAAAATCTCATATTAAAATAGTAAATTAACTCTTGTATTGATTTACAATTTCCATTTACATTAAAGTCAGATTTTAAAACAGTAAACTAACTCTTCTATTGCTTAACAATTTCCAAAGCTTCTGCTTCATTAACGAAGACTGAAACTAGATGCATGTCTAGAAAAACTGCAACATATACTACAATAATATAATGCAAATAATTTCAGATTCCACATGTTTAGTCCTTGCAGATTTTGGACCGAACTTCTAACAAATGTTATCAATCTTTATTATAAATTGAAGCAAGAGATTAGAGAATTTATAATGCATATGTGTCCTCGGCCCATTTCTTTAATTGCCTTGTGAAAAAGTAGCTCACTGTTTCCAGTTTCGATTGGGTTGTCAATTATCTAACAAACATTACATTATAGTCAATTATGATTTTTTCTGTACCTAGTAATGCATAATTTATAATTTCAAATTTCAGACTCTTCATCTGGTTTGGTTCCCATAACTGCTCAGTCAGAGAAAAATATCCAAAAGGTTAAGTAAGGAACATGGAAGTATTAAATTGACATTATTCTGTAGATATTTTCATTTTTTATCATTTGAAAGCACAGTATTTCGCTCTACAACTTCACGATGCTCATCTTGAATTTTTTGCCTTAAGGTCTGAAAAAGGAATTGCAAATATAAAAAAACAAAGAAGACCAACTATGATTAACATGTACGAATATACCTGAAACTGTGTCACCAAATCCCTGAACCTTTGTGTTAAGGCACTGTGATCCAAAAGAAGGAAATAAAAATCAAAAAATATTCATGTTTACAGTATCTGGGCATACATATAAAAAATTTGTCAAAAATAAGAAAATAAGAATGTGATCAAATATCATAATATCTTCACAGGAAACACACCTTGAGACGTTCATCCTAGATCTGTCAACTCCAGTTCCTTTCTCACATCCAGGTTTCCGTCGATTGGCTAAATTCTGGAGATAAAGACACTAAGGAATCAGTAGAAATTCTGCATTCTTACAAAACAAACATTGATCTAGTAACACAAAGAATTAAGTATTACATCTTTGTTTGTTGCTTCTAGTTTGGCTTTGACAGTACGTGCAATCTTACCAACGTCATCAATATCTTTTTCCATACGCTTCTGGATAGCTGCAACAATTAAAGAATATTGTTTGAAGTGAAACAAACATAAAAACCTAGCATCATTGGAAAGAACTTGAATGAATAATTTAAGATGACAAAACTATAAGCTTAAGAAACAACTATCTAGTCCCAACACAATATTTCAAGCAATTATATATAAGTTTTCCTAGATTGGTTGCAACATATAGTTTTTTAAAATCTAGATACCATTATATAATTCATTCCTTGATGATCCAATAACAAGACAGTTAACCAATTATAACCAGGAAAATGGCAGATGCCAGGCTTATCTTATAACAGTGAGTTCTATGTTTGAACGTGTCAATATGAACAACATGAGTAGGACTTTACCTTTCATGACAGATGCTTTTGTTACTGACTTTGACTCCTCATTAGCTTCCTGCTAATAAGTTAACATTAGAAAGTTTTACAAGTGAAAGTATGATTGTTATTGTTCCATATTATCTTTTCTTCCCATGTATTATATTTGATTCTTAGGGATATGTATACATAGTACTAGTCAGATAATGAGAAGTTTGCAGTGTTTAGCAAAACTGGTTTTACACTTCTCAACTACAATGGTTTTTCATAGGACGATTAAGCACCTCTCCAGCTAAGTGCCCACCTCAAATATGCTTAAGACGAGGACCAAAGAATTTCATTTTGACTATTACTAATCCAATTAAACTCATTAAGAAGAAATCGCAGTCCATGAAGGTGAAGTGAGAAGTTGAAGAACTGAATTGGATACACCAAACCAATTCCTTTTCTAATGTTTTAGCTCACATACACTACATTTAACAAAAAAAACATACACCTTGTGGCATCTGCTCGTGAAATTGAATAAGAAATCTTAGCTGTTAAATAATATCAACATTAGATATATTGGATGTGATAGGATCGTCAAAATACACCACTTTTCTTCTGTTCATATCTCTGTGGTCTAGTCCAGTGTGATTAATTATCTCAATTTCCACAAATTTACTTGTTAAAATCTTAAGTTCATACGCTGCAAGGACCACGATTTTGGTGAGCACTAAACATACCTTCAGGTTCTTTAGAAGTCCAGAGACCTTATCAACCTGCTTCTCAATCTCTTGTATCTAAGAAACAATACACAAGTATAAGAAAAGCATAAAGACCAAAAGAAGTAGAAATGCAGAGGAAAGGTATCAAAGAGCCATAAAATAGAAAACATTTTGTATACAGACTAATTGGCTTTGAATGTTCAGTTCCACATTCCACGATTAAACAATGAAAATTTTAAATAAAAAGGCAAGAGCTATCATACTTGATATCTAAATAGTTTCTTTGAATTTAATTTTTTTTACATAGTCGCATCCTGAAAACACAAAATAAGAAAAAAAAAACCTGCTTATTGAAATTTTCCATTCCCATATCAGAGTTATTTCGCGGAAGCTGCTTCCCCATTTCAATATCATCATTGTTGGGACGTCTTTTGGCATCACCAACAAATGAATCCTGAGAATGTGATACATTACCAAAAGATCAATTCCCACTTCAAAATAAGGTAGAAACAAACAAATATTGACTTGGATATCCAAGGTCAACAGAACTGCCATGACAGAATATCCAACAGCACTATGATGTAATTCTCTAAGGAATATAAGGCATTAATTAAAAAGCAAATGAAGCTCTAAAGTTCCAATTTTGATTTCTGGGTTATCAGGATTTTATTGGTGCTTGAAACCATTGGCCTCAAACACACTCAAAATCTTCTAATCAGGGCTCAAGTCTTGTTGTTTTCTTTACTTTCCTTTCCCAATTTTCAGTAACAATCAACCAAAGTCATGAAAAACCATCTTATGCGGCATTAAAAAAATTCAAAATTCAAATATAAACCCCTTCCATAAAGGACTGTGCCAACAGAACCAACCCAGCTCCAAACACAACGAAACCAATAAAATGAACCATTACTAAAGTTTAAACACATAATTATGATTAACACCATAATTTTGAACTCATCAATTAAATTATGTAGAAAACTCAGTTACTGTAAAGAAAATTAAAAGAAAAAATAAGATTACCGTGAGCAAGTCGTTCATCTTGATCCAGTTACAGAATGAGATTTCTCTGTTGAAAAGAAAAAGATTGTAATCACTTTTATATGTTATAATAGACCGAAAACTAAAATATTAGTGTTTGAACTTTGATGGCCGGCTGACTGCTCTCAACCATAATGCAACAATATTTTACATAATATTGTTAGAATACGCTTTGCTGCCTTTACATACCTGCTTGTTTCTTTTTTTTTTTTTGGGGCCAAATCACATTCACCTTCTTTTGGCCTATTTCTATTTCAAGTTTCATTTTTTACAGTCAGTGGGGTATTCAATGTCTTTGAATCACTTACTTCCAAAATTTTAAGAAGTATGTTATTATGTAAAATATATATATAACAAAACTCTATAATTCTTCTATTTTTTTTTTATTTTTAATAATTTTTATAAATTACTTAAAATTTATAAATTCTAACTAAAAAAATGTTTAATGTTACTTTACTTTTTTCTCTTTTTATTGCTCTAACCATTAATTCATTTATAATTTTGGAAAAAAAATTACAAAGTAATTTCTCACAAAAAATTTATTACAACTTTTGCAATTTTTTAGAAGATTATTCAATCTTTTTTTTTTAGAGATGTAG